>VXBB01009994.1:0-14168 GCA_013399915.1 Illadopsis cleaveri | reverse complement strand
AGGTAATAGATTATTGAACAATATTATTAGACCAGGAAAATGCTTAATCCAGGAGTAAACTGTACATACATTATGTCTTGTGGATGCCGTTCAAGATAACAACTTTTAGAATTGTGTCTCTTAATGAAACACAGAGCAAACCCCATCATTTTCCTATTTTAAAATCTTATACATTCAATGATATTGTAATGACTTTGAGTGTTAGGTGGATGCAGAAAATTGGGTCACTTATATAATACGTAGAAGTGTTTCAAAATTTTTTTTTATTAGATTTGAAAAATGTTTTCAGTGCTACTTTTTTTTCATTTGTTAATAAGATCTGCGATAGATCCTTGTTCAGGATTACAAGTAAGAAAAATTATTCTTCATGTAAATAAAATTCACAAAAGGAGATTTGAAATATATCAAATATATCAAAATGTATTTCAGCAAAAAACCCCCATTTGAAATGTAACTAATTTTGTCTATGCTAAGCTGCCCAAACCCTGTTACTAATTTAAATTGATATCAAAGTAAGTTGCAATGCTTACCTTTTCATAACATTTCCTTAAAAGCTGCTTTTTTCTTGTATATTTCTTGCATTTTGTTTTTCTGGAATCAAGCACATCATACCTAGCCATAGCCTAGAGTGCAAATTTTCTATAACTCTGCAATGCTTTCCTATTTCAATTCCACATTTTCAAACAGTTATGTGGATCTTATGTTGCCTGTCNGCTGCTGTCCAGGGAAAATCCCCAGCTTGGTGGCATGGCACACACAACTTACTGCCTGCCCATGGAGGCCCCCAGGGTATTAAGCCTTACACGGGAGTTTGCCATTTATCAGTAAGCTGTCATGAGATAACCTTAGAAGATTTCTGAAACATTTTCCCCTGAGCCTCATACAACTTCCTGGCTTTGCAGAGAAAGGCCCGTGAGAAGTTGTATCAATAAAATTTTGAAATTCTCTAAAATAGTTTTCATCTGAAACATATCAAATACAGGCTAGATGATGGGTTGGCGTGTAAGAATGGGGATTTCTGGATCATTTTCTAAGTCATCTTGCATTGTTATTTGAATTGTGTCCATCCCAAGCCAGCTTTTCTAAGAGACCGTCATGTGGTTTTTTTCTTGCCTATTTCCTATACTTATTATTACAGCAATTAACTTTATAGCTGATGTTTGCAGTTCTATACACTGTGCAAAACAAAGATGCGTGTCTTGTCCTGAGAAACTTACATTTTAAACAGAGATGACAAAGAAAAGACTGGAGAAGTAATGATCAGAGAGAGGTGAAATGTCATAACACTGATGATACGCTTGTTCAGTGCCATTACAAAATGTAGCTAAGGTTTTTGTGCCATAATCTAATATATTAATTTTAAAAATAAATGCAGTGAATGGAAAAAAAAGAAGTAATGATGGTCTGTGCTAAGGTTGGATATACAAGTCCCTTCACTATGTTTTTTTTTTAGAAATTCATTTCCATGTTTCTTTTTTTCTGTTTGCTTTCAGTCTTAAATATCATGCAGAATTAAAGCAGTTCATGATCAGTTAAAATTTCAAATATTTAAGACAGCAGTATTTAAGATTAACTGTTTTCCATTTACTGACTGTTACTTGGAACCAAAAGAATCTTGTATTTTTGTAAGCATAGTAAGCTACACTGTTTTTCTTTAAACTTTAGGGTATGAATTATATTCCTATAATGACAGCTGCAGGGTGGAATGTTTTAACACACTGGAGTGAGATATATCTTGGACACATTCTTGGTACCTTAAGTTCAACATGCTCCATATGGTGCCACTGAGCCAGTGATTTTGAAGAAAACAGTTAAAGACTGCTGAAACAGCGTAAAATACAAATTAGTCTTTGCTATATAAGTAAAAAAATTCACTGTCAATCTTTTCAGCTTTCTGCATGAATACTTCCAGCAACTTTTAGTAGTAGTCCCCATGTTTTAAAACAACTGTTGAATTCTAGCAGAGCAGAGTGAAAGCTTGTGGGCTAAGAATACATTAACTGAATTATGCCTAACTCTTATGCAGGGGAGCAAAGGGAAAGGAGATTGGGCTTCCCTGCATTCCCACATTCGTTTTTATGTGATGGCAGGGATTGTGTGATGCAGGATTTGTGACAAGTAGGTGGCTCTTTGTTAACTTGGTCCTCTGTCAGCACAAGAGCTCCATGAAGGATCTGTGTGTCAGGGAGATGTCACAGTCCTACTGTTGAGGATACTAATGATAGGCTATCCTGCAGTAAAGCTGCAGGATAACTATTGTTACTACTAAATATTTCAGTGTTTGGAGAAGTAAATTAGCTGGAAATTATGTTTTCAGAACATTGGGCTTTTTTCATATCTGTTTTCATTCACTATCAAGACAAGCAGGAGTTAATGTATGAGTAACTTGCTTGTCTTTTATCTTAATGTAGTTGATTTTTTTTCAATATCAGCCTAATTCTGGGTTTTCTGAATTTATATTCAAGCTGTGGATTGCAAATTCTTACAGCATACTTACAGTTCTTCATACCTGATTCATACCCTGGTTTTTACTGGATATTGACTTGATGTAAATTTTCATCCTGGACTATTATTATTATTATTATTATTATTATTATTATCATTATTATTAATAATTATTAATAGTGGTGTTGTTATCATAATCCTCATTATCATTATGGCTTTTTAAAAGCATCATACATGGACTCAAAAGATCAAGGATTACACAACAAGGCAACAATTCTAATCTTAAGTGGTACCAACCTTAAATTGTTTTTTATTGGTATTGACTCATAAGAACAGATTTCCAAATGTAACAGGGCATAAGACAAACAGCCACAGTGCACCAGCCTGTTAACCTGTATTTCTGTACCTTCTGTATCAGCAAAACAGCACAATGAAATGACAGCACTACTGGTGAATGAAGCCTGTGAGGGGGGTGATTTGCAGTTATATTAGTGTAAAGTTGCTCATTACAGCCTGAGTTGATCTAGAAATTCACTGCTGGAGGAGTATGGAGATCTTGTTCCCTATTGTCCCTTTCTAGACTTGTCCCTTCTGTCTCAGGTTCCTTCTCTACCATGTAGTTACAACAGCAGAGACATGGGGATATTTTGAAGAAAAGAGGGTGTGGCCACATGATTTTTTGATTAGGGATGTAGTTAATTAGAGCTAGTACATCTAAAAGTAAGAAACCAAAAACCATTCCTTGAGCTTCTTTCCCAGAGATAAATTGTTACAGTCCATAAAATCATGAGACAAGGACTGATAGGTAACTACCATTTCAGTGATCCCATATTAGAGCTCCCTGCACTGCTGTAGTCCCTCTAAATAGGTAATCTAGAATAGTTTGTGTACAAATTTCTATCTTTGAATATAGTCCAAAGGTCAAATTTCAAATGATAATTACTTATGACATTTGGTAAACCCTTTGGGATACAGCCAATGAGTATCTGTGGTAAAGGACCTAGTTGTCAAAGGATTCATAAATAAAGTTTTTGTACACTCAGAAACTATATTCAAAGCATGTAAGGTTTTGATACAGTATATGTCATAGCAAACAGAGGTCAAATATCTGCTTTAAGTGAAAAACAGGACTTAATACTGGCATTAGAGAGATGACCAGTGATCATTGAAGTGGATGCTTTCTCATCATACATGAAATTAGCACCTTTTCTCTTTTTTTTTCCTTGCAGCAGTGGGATTGTCTAGTTTAAAAGGGTGTCTGTTGATGTTTGTCCAGTCGCTGGGCATATATCTGTTCTGAAAAAGACTTATTCAGCTGTACTTCCCTCATCACTGATAGCTGGCTAGGCCTTCCAGTCTCCATGGCCATCCTAATCCATTTGATGTGATGACATAATGCAGCTGTCGTAGAACACTGTTCCCTTTGTTTCTGAAGCATAAGACTTCCAAGCCATACATGTAATGTAAGCCAAGGAAATGATCCCAAGGGATCCACTTGACCTATCAATGCCTGCCTTCATTCTGTGCCATGGGTAGACCTGTCCCTTGCTCAGCAGAGTTACAGGCCTGCTCTAAATTGGAAGACAACTGTGCTTCCTTTCTCTGAGTATCAGTTCGTTGTCACTAAGTGTGAGAAACTTGTGTTAAGCTATGTGTTAAGCTTGCACTTCACTGTTCCAAAACAAGATTGTGTATGAAAGACATAACAATGGTGTTATATTGCTCTGCTGGGACAAAAGGAGGACTTCCTTAGGTCAAGCATTCTTTATGTTGAAGAGCAGAACACAGAAGGGGGACCAAAATCTTTTTCTGCACGTTCCTGCTGTTTGCTGAAGGAGGCAGGGTCCAGCCTGTCTTTTAATTCCAGATCTCAGCCATTGGTGGATTATTTGAGGAGAGGAGGAAATAAAGAATAAGGGGAAAACTTGAGAAGATCCAGTGGAGCTCTCTTCCTGGAAATGGCTCTGTATTTCCCAGTGATGGAGAAATTGCCTTAGCATTTTAAACCCACAACAGCTCAGTCTTAGCCAAGTACAAACCTGGAAGTGGTTTTCTTTATTCAGGCCAGAAGCCTGTTCATACTTTGCTACTTACAGGCCAATAAATTACTTCTTCAGAAAGTTCCTATTTTGATAAATTGATGTGCTTGTGTGTTTGCTCTATATTATGTACGAGTAGCCTTGTCATCTTATTGAAATAATAGGACATTGAGAGATACCAAGTATTTATGGCTAGATTTAACGATTTTAAAGGAAGGAAATTATTGCAGCCCCAGGGCAACAGTAACTTATATAGTGACAAGTTATACATGTTTTATGTACCTACTTACTTCAATGTTCACTACAAAAGTATCGTTACCATAGCAATGACCATGTCACCAGACTTCTTTGCTAGTTCTGAAGTACAAAATACCCAAATGCCACCTGAACTGTGATTATTTTCTGCACAAGTATTGAAAGTAGAAGTTGAGATTGTCACACACTTTCCTAAACAAACAGCAACACACTGATTTACAGAACATTTTATGTTGCAAATGGATCTTGGGTGGTTAGCATCCCTAGTACTGTAAATCCTTTGCCACTAAGCTGCAAGAAAAGCTTCACTGGCTCCTATCAAAAGAGACTCCACTGGTATATGCTTAACCAGTAGTGTTCTGTGGAATATTGGTACTTACCTGCAATATTTCAAGAAAATAATGTGTGGTATTCAGGAAGAAAATTTCTCTGATTTTAAGTGTTAACTACTTAGTTATCTAAGTAAAACTATCCTTTGGCTATTTACAGGTTGTTAGTAATGTATAAAATAGCATCACAGAAAGTGGTGTGATTTTTACCTGCTGCTTCTTTTACTTTAGAAATGGCAAATTTATGAAGAATTTAGGTGGTAACTTCTATATCTTGGTCTGCAGCTGACTAACCAGTAGAATTGAGAAGGCAGGTACTAGATTTCCCAAGTCAGCATTAACCAATGGGGCAGTGGTGGATTACCTCAATATGACTTGTGGGCAAGGGAAAGGTGAAAACTCTTACCACAGATGCAGACCACTCCTTTTCACAGCTGGGTTTTCCCATGTGTAGGCAGTGTGAGTTAACCTGAATACATCTAACAAGTATGGAGACATGAAGAAAAGCAATTTGCAGGACTGCAGACTTAATCCACCATTTCAGTCATTCTCCTTTAATAAAGGCTTGTCTACACTGAAACATTAATCTGAACTGAGAGGACACATCATTTTAAGGGGAACAGCTTTAACTCAGATTTGTATTGTGTCCACTTGTGGACAATCTTATGCTGGAACAGAAGTGTTTTATTCTTGTTTGAATGAAGAGAAGCATGGCACGTGAATTACTGAGCAAACATGTCAACACTTGGAGCCAGCCTTTAGCAATTCCGTGTGAAAATGTGAAAGTTAAATTGATCTACATTCATGTGATGGTTGATCTTGTCTTCCTTGCATTGTGTAGTGTCAGAATTTTCACAAGGATAGAATCTCACTCTGCTGGGTAGGGATGTGGACATTTCTTTGTAGGAGTTGTAGAGAAGAGTAAGGAAATCACTTTAGCCAGGTAGTTTGATCCAACTACCTGGTGGTTCAGATTCCTGCTTTATATAGCAGTGCTGTTGTTAAGACTCTCTAATCTGATCAGAGGGCCCCAAAGGAAAATGAAGTCTTAAACTGGAAAGAAGGAAGAAAACTTTTTTACCCAGCTTCAGTGTTGAGTGAGAATTGTGTAAAGGATCAAAAAAAGCCTCTTTCATTGTGTTGTAATTCTTAACCATTAATAAGTAATTCCAGCTACTTCAGTTTTTTATTTGTTCTCCTATGTTTCTTTCTCAGAAAAAAACCCTCAGTGTTTTGATATTTATCTAGGCAGCAAGTGGAATTTACAACTAATCTTGAAGTGCATAGGTGTACTCTTCACCCAATGGCATTTGAACTGACCCAGGACAGACAACCTGCAAAACTAGATGGTTCAATTTGCTGGTGCTTCAGGAGTACCTTCAGCTGTGTGACTCTGCATGAATTACCAGCTCAGCCTGGTAGCTCAGGTAGTTCTGAGACCTCTGTGATGCTCCACTGCCTGCTGTAAACATGCCCAGAGGCTCATATTGTGCCTGATCCTTGCAGAGACATACAGCCATTAGTCTCTAATTTACCAGCTAGCCTTTGGCAGTGACCTATCCATGGGGAAGGTAAGATCTGGCAAATCAATGGACTATGACCACCCAGCTTCATGCTGATGGGCAGGTGTGGGGGGAAACTTTGTCCAGAAAGCCCCTCATGCCTGCAGCCAATGGACTGTGTGATGGATTGGGTCACTCTGTCTATGTCACCTCTTTTACCACATACTGCTTTCATAGTCAGAGGTGTGTTTGTTCCAGCTGTGATGTTAAAAAGTGTAACTCTGTTTACATCTACAGGGACAGTCTGGCCAGAGCATTATTTATCATTACTGGCAAATACACTCAGTACTGACTGAATCACATGCATCTTTTGTATGGTTGAAGGTGTAACGTACACTCGTTGTTGTTGACACTGCAACAGGTTTAGGAATAAATCTGCTTTATTTTCTGGATGAAGGCTGTCTTTCTCCTGCTAAAATCTGACATCCAGTTCTTGTTCTGTAGCTAGTCGAGTATTGTATTTCTTCTCTGTTCTCTTGCTGGTGCAGCCACCTGGTGTGAGGTGGATTCCATGTGTGTGATGCTCACACACATGCTGCTCTGCTGCCAGGAGCAGAGGACCTAATCTTTTGTGACATGAAAAGAAACTTGCTGGTGCAGTACATTACTAAATGCTACAGACTGACTTCATGAAATGGGAACACCGCAGGGGAATCTGGCAAGGAAGATGTGTTTATGTAACTGAATTGAGTGTTGCAACTGCCATCACTTAGTTCCCTTGGCTGCAGTGAGCGAGTTGTGAGAGAAAAACAATCCAAACAGAGATCTTCAGATGCGGAGGGCAGCTCTAATTACATACAAATAATTAATAAAAATGAAATGCAATGTTGTTTGAAAATACAAATACCATTAATTTTCTTCCATGATCGTGTGTACCAAGATCATTGTTAGGAATAGAAACACACAGGCTTTTGCACTTTTATTTGAAGTACATATTGTTTGGGTGCCTTCAGCACATTCTGATATCCCTGGGTGATTCATGACACAAGAGTAATTGCACATAACATAAACAAGATCTGCATTAGTTGGCTCTTTTACTCAGAATCCTTTTCCAAGTCCAGATGTGTGATGTGTAAATGTTAGGAGAACAGAGTCCTTATGAAGTAGCTTTATCAAATGCAGCTAGTCTTCCAGCAAAATGGAGAAAATATAAATTAGCACTCAAGACCTTGGTCAAATGTGGTGCATAAAATTTTACGGTTATATTTATGTTCCATATGTGCTTTGGACAAGTGCCATGTTTGTAAAGAACTGCTTCAATATTATTTTTTTTAAGTGACACTTTTAGCACAGTATCCTCTGCAAACTGTTCATTGCTTGCCATGTAAGCCATCCAGGCTCCAAATAAACTTTTAGTTTTCATGATCTAAACCTAAGATCAAAATGCCTTTCAGAGCATGGTGATTTTCAAAATATGACATGGTAAATATCATATGTGGCTTCCTTAAGCACAATTCAGAACCTGACTGAAAGAGGAGCATGCATGATATAAAAATCTGACAAGAGGTAAGGAATAAGGAAGTTGTAGTATACATGTTTGCTAGTGCTGAATATCTGTTCTGACTTGTTTGTAACATAATTAAGTTTTAGTGTATTATGTGAGCACTACATTCCTTGTAGCTCTTTAGAAAAAAAATAAACCTCAAACCAAGAAGATTCTATAAATTTGTGCCACTTTGCAGAGGTCCCATCCTATTTTTTCTTCATTTCCCTAAATCCATAAATAACTGTCGTTAAAAAAAACCAAAACTCCAATGCAGCATCTGGTGTGCTGTTATTGCCACTGCTTCTGCTCTGAGAGTACAGCACTACTGCTTTAGAATGTTCCCATTCACTTGTTATCTGGTATTTGGCCAAAAAATTTATTACCAATGTAAGAGAAAGAAGTAAATTTCTAGAGCCCAAATCAGAATGCAGTCTGAACAAAAGAACAGCACTGAGCTGACCCTACAGCTCTTTTCAAATTTTTCATAAAATGGAAGAGACACATCATCTTGGAAGAAATCACAGGAATTCTTTGTGTTGGAAAGTGTGAGTCAAACTAAATAGATTGAAATAACTTCTGTTATATTTAAACACAAATGCAATGCTAGAGGCAGAGGAAAAAATAGATTATTTATACTTTGAAACACTCAGAGGTGTGAGAAATCTGCAGTGAAGGGCTTGAGCAAGTACTTAGCTAAAAATAACCTGTCCTAAACTGAATTACTATTACTATGACTGCTAATTTCAGCTTCAGAATAGTTTGTAGTCTTCCACTTGTCATGTATAAAATAAGAAAGGTATCAGGTGCAATTTCAGGTTCATTTACTTACATATACTAAGCATATAGTAATGATTAACAAATATATAAATGTACGCTAAAATTTAATGTCAGTCTGTTACCTCAGTAATTAAAAAATAGTTGTGAGACAAAACCTAAAATAAATTTAGCAGTCTGAAGTCACAGAATTCGAGGTTAAATGGTAACTGTTCTAAAGTATAGCTGAGGCTTAAAAAAAATTTCCTTGAGTCTGGAAGTATGTGGAGAATGCATTTATGATAGAATCAGAAATGGTAATTTTTTGTGTCATTCTGTACCAAGTTTATAAAACTTTAGTGATTAAAAACTATGATAGATTTTTGTGATCCTTTGGATTATACAATTGGTGCCACTAGGAGAGTGTCCTTGCTTGGCAGAGATTTAGAGAACTGCTCTTGTAAAAAGAGCACAGTTGAAACTCAGAATTTTCTTTTATTCAAATGTTGACCAAATCTTTCATTTCTCTTCTGTGTGGACTGAGTCCAAATTTTATTTTTCAGTTTGGCTTTAGAAGTTTTCTGTGTGAGTTTATGAACACAGCAAATTGTACAACAACTTCAGTCATTATGCTGAAAGAAAAATGTATTTATAATTTAGTATTTTATAACTAGTGAATATATCAAATGATATCTTAAGGGGGAACTGATAATAAGTCATTGCAATTATATTAACAAGGTAAAATAAGGTTACTTCATAGTAACAAAAAGATCTATCAGTACTATTTAACCTGAACTGGTGCTATAACCAGTATATCTCAAATTATTGCTGTAGGTCTTCATAACCTTCAAGTGCTCAGAAAATGTGAAGGTGCCAATAAATTGTTATATTTTTTATATATGTTTACTGGCTGGGATTCCATTGCAGGCACCTTGTTTTTCCCTAGCTGAAGGTCTAGTGAATGAAATTGCTTGTGAAAACCACTGCTTTAACAAGGAAGGGCTTGGAAAATGAGCACATATGGAAAACTGAAACAGGGAGTTTTAGAGAGGGAGATGGCATTTGTTTTGTCATGATCTATAATGCATTTGTGAAGATCATGTCTGTGTGTGGATATATGTGTGTGTGTACATAAAGTTGGTGTAACAGGGAAGGCAAATACCTGAAAGTCAAAAGCACTATGAATTCAGCATACCAGTACTAGTGCTGCACATCCTATGCAGCTTGGGGCAAGTGATCACACTGCCAGAAAGGGATGTGTGTACAGTTATCCATGGATTAGTGCATTGCTAAACTCTGCACTTCTGACAAATAAGTTGTCATAGTTATGTTGTTATGTATTAGGTGGAACATTACTGGTCTTCGATGCAGGAATGTAATTTTCTATAATTACAATATCTAATTTCAAATTTTTTTTCCTATAGGAATTAATGCATATTTGTACACCATTTTATTTTTTTAAACCTCTTACTTTTTATTGTTTTCTTCTTTTTTCTTTTTTCATGGGTGTGGTGTCTTAAAAGTAAAATGGAATGCTCAGTATGCTTTGTAGTTTCATTTGTCATAGGAATTCTGAACCCCACTTCTTCGAGAAAAATCACAATATAATATCAAATTTCAAAGACCTTGACAGAGGGAAGAAATGGCCTCATGGGAATCTCATGAAGTTCAGCAAATGGAAATGGAAGGTCCTCTTACCTGGGGAGGAATATTGGTCCCAGGAGACACGCTGGGAGCCAGTTGGGTAGAAAGCAGCTTTGCAAAAGAGGACCTCAGAATTTCAGTGGAAAAAAAAGGATGTGAGGCAGTGATGTGCCTGCAGATGAAGGAAGGAAGAGCACAGGATCATGGACTGCATTAGGAAGAGCATTGGCAGCAGCTGGAGGGGCAGTGGTCCCTCCCCTCTACTCAGCCCTGATGAGATGTAGCTGCAGTGTTGGGTCCAGTTCTGGGCTCCCAACATGGGAAGGACATAGACTTACTGGAGTGATGCCACCAAAGGGCCACAAAGATGATTGAAGGTTGGAGCATCTGTTGTATGAGGAGGGGAGACTGAGAGCCTCAAGAAGAGGAGGATCAGGGAGATCTCACCAATGCACACTAACGAGAGGTAGTAAATAAAATGGAGACGTGCTCTTTACAGCGGTGCCAGTGACGCGACACAAGGCAACAGGCACACATTCAGCTAAGGGAAATTTCATTTAAGCATAAGAAAAAAGCTGTGCTGTGATGATGAGCAACTGTTGGAACAGGTTTTCCAGAAAGGCTGTGGAGACTCCATCCTGGGAAATATTCAAGACCCAGTGGTCCTGGACAGCCTGCTTTAGCTGACCCTGCTTAAGGAGAGGGCTTGGACTCTGAAGGTGATGTGCAGAGGCCCCTCCCAAACTCAACCACTGCATGTCTTTTGTAATACCATTTTAAAATGTGTTGGAACCATATCCCTTTAATTTCATTATTTGACTATTCTTTCCATTTCTGATCTGTTTGAGCTTGTCTCAAGTTCAGGATGGCTTCTAATAGAAAAATAAACTTTACCAAACTCCTTCATCCATAAACACTTAATGGTCAAAAGCAGTTAAATTCTAACTTCCATGGACTTTTAAAAAATTGATTCAAGAAAGTAGCAACTTGTCTGAGATGATAAATAGTGCCTTGGTCACATCTGGAATTACAGCTTATGTTCTTCACTCGGGACCACAGTGATCTAACTGTGGTCAGATTGAAATGTTGTTTTTCCATGCGGTGACCATGCTGTGAGAGAGCACTGCTGGTACAGACTGAGAACTACGTTTTTCCTTCCATAAAGGAGATACAGTTAGCTAAAACTGAAATTTTCAGAAAACAAAATTCATCTTGAGTGTTCATATCTTGAACACAGATAAACGCATCATTGGATTTGCATTAAACAGCACAAGAAACTCCAGTAAGAATCCTAAAGTCAACTGGCTTTGAAATTCATTGAAAGGGTAAAATATGTAATTTGAAGATCCATTTAAAAGTTATTGTTGTTGATGAAGACTGCAGTGAGCAACTTTATTTTTTTGCTAGAGTTAACAGACAGAGCAACCCCAGCATATGAAGAGTGTGACACAAGGATTGCTTTTTACACAGCCTCAGTTATAATTCTAAATGGCTGTGCATGACATCACACTAAACAAAGTATATTAAACAACTCAATTTCACTGCTAAAAATACATTAACCTTTTACCAGGACTAGAGACAATCCTGCTGGATCCTAGCACTTTTAGCAGAGTATCTGATTATTCTCTTCATCTGAAATTGCTAGATGAGAATGTGTTGTCTGATTTCAGGCTAGTTTGAGTGGTTACAATCATAGAAGGCCTCATTGAAAATGATGCAATCTTTTATTTCTGTTTGTCACCCTCCAGCCAGAAAGTTAGAGCTGGGAGCATTCAAGGAACAGTATTAAAGACTTCAAAAGACACATCTTCCATTTTTTTAATATACAAATAAAACTCTTGTCTTCTAGCTATTAATATTTTTGTTTTCATTTTTCTTATGTTCTCCTGATTCTATGATATTTAAGGAAGGGGTGTATTTTTTTCTTCTTTCTCACTTTTGATGATGATGCATTTATTTTTAAGGTAAGAACAGACATTTGTCTAGAGAAATGGTGTAAAGAAGTATTGTTCACTAATTTGATGCTTGTAATATGTGAGGAGAGAGACACATACAGAGTCACAGACTGTTCAGTTCTTTAGGTAAGGATGTAAGATAGAGATGTAAGTAATAGCACTTTATCCATCATAACATTTCAAAATGGCTCAGAGGCACATCCCTGCTGCAGCCACTGCAGACCCTGTAATGGCATTAAGCTCTGACTCAGGGTGATTCTTTCCACAGAAGATTCTGGCAGGAACTATAGTTCTGGTAGCAACCTGAATAGGAGAATAAATAGCTTGAATATTAATGAATTGTACGTGATACAGACACTCCAGGGTGAACCCAAGCAGGACAGGAAATATGTTTCTTTCTCAATTCTTTTCACACTAGGCTTTTTCAGACAAAACCCTCTGGTACTCTGCCAGAACCCCCTCTGAACACTACAACTTTAACCCCATATGGTATTTATACTTATTCTGATTATTCACTTGAACTGATTCTTATTATTTTATATTTTCAGCTACTGGGTGAAGGCAATGTACATATATTTACCAGTGTCTTTAGTATTTCTGGAGCAAGCTGAAATAATATTTTAGGATATGATACGACTTCTCGCTATCTATCCTTTATGAGAAAAACAAAAAACCTCCACAATTTTGGGGTCTAGTACTGCTCATAAGAAAAGGAAAGTACAGTAAAAAAACCCCTCAGTGTTCTTTTATGATAATCTGCCCATCCAATTGATGCCAGCTGTGTTTTTTTCAGTAATAACCAGCGAGGGGTGGATACTTGCTGGTTCTCAGTGTTTATTCTCAAGCTGTGTTTGGGTCTGTCCATTCTCTGACCACTTTTACTCATCTTCTCTGAAACATGAACAGGTTTACACTACTGACTGAATCAAGGATTAGTCCTCTGTGTTGTCAAACAAAAATAGTATTGAAGCATTACATCCCCAAGTGACACATCCCCAAGTGTAGCACAAACTTTCTCAGCTGTAGCAGAATTTCACCATTTGTTTCAGAAAATATACTGTGTGGTTCTTTTATCTTTTGTTCTCAAAGTCTTATATGACCCATATTAAAGCAACTGTCTCTGAGGAAAAGAAAAAAAGGAAAAGCATGAAATTACATTTACCTTCGAGCCCTTAATGCCTTTATAAATGGCCATTTTTTAATAAAGGCATATGAGCTTGTATTGCCTTTACACAGTGAAATGTAGTAACAGTTGACCTTAAAGTAATGTCTGTCTAAATCAGACTACAATGACATGACAGGCTGGATAGGACTATCTGCAGTGTTTTGAGTAACCCCTGATAGCTATTTAGCACTGAATGAAGATGAACATGTGTATCTTACCACTAACTACAATAAATGTACTGTTGGCACCAAAGGTTAGTGATCCAGCTGGAATTGTGTCCTGTAGACTTTTCATCCATTCATTTTAAGTAGCAGAATAATAGGAGCCATTTGTTGAAATCATGTTTTCAACTGATCAGCAGAGTCTTTAGCAGAATCTACCTCTAATTCCTTAGGGAGGTCATGATTACCATTACCACAGCTTTGACATCACCCCTATTTGCATTGCATGAAAGTACTTGTAGGTTTTGTATGCTGTTAATTCACCATGTTAAGAACTGTGGATTTGCTGTGATATCTCTGTGTGTGTGTGTGTA
>VXBB01009993.1:1582319-1594251 GCA_013399915.1 Illadopsis cleaveri | reverse complement strand
GTTGGTGGTTGTGTTTTGGTGAGGATCTGCTGCTTTGCCCGTTTCTGGATCATGGGGCTCTGTGTGCTATTTTGCTGATCTTAGCCAGAGAGGCTTCCAAGAGGCAAAACTAGAGGTAGATCCTTGTTTGCATTAAGGTTGGTGGTGAAGGAGCTTGTGTCTCTCTCCCGGCAGTGCTTGTGGAATGGGTTTATCCCAGGAGCCCTGAAGTCGTCCAGCGCTGCGCCCTGCCCGTGCTCTGGTCCTTCCTGGGGAACAAGGCGCTGCCTGTCCGAAGCGCCAATGTCCGCGCTGTGGCCACCAAGCTTGCCTCTGCCCTCTACAAGGTGATGGGCACCAAGCTGAAGAGGTGCGCTACCAGCCAGCCTCCACCTGTATGGAAAAACATCTCCAACATTTTGGGGTGGTGAAGGCTGGATGCTCTCCAGAAAGCAGACAAAGTGCTGAGTTGGACACTGTTGGAAAAACTCAGCTCTACAGAGATATAGCAACTGAGAGGCATTTCAAAAGAGCATTCCATTATCAACTTGTAGAAGGATGAGACATAAGAGATGTAAAACTCAACACCATTCTATCAGAAGCCAAACTATTTATTTGTTACAATACCTTATGAACGTTTTTCAGCCCATTAGATTTTGCCACACAATGCTGCTAATACTTCTAATACCAATCGCCTATTATTTTACCCCATGTGGTCTTGCATCTTTCACAGTTCTAATTCTCCAAATAGCTGGTCTGTTTGCAAGGCCATTGCTTGAAATTTGTTTCCAGTTCAATTTCTCTCTCATTGTCTTCTCTATTCCATAGCCTAAGTCAGCACACCTTATCTCGGAGTTTGCATACAGATGTGTAAGACTATGTGAGCTTTTAGTCAGGCTTTGAGTATCCTCTACAAATCCATTTCTCACATCTCCCCCTCTTTCTTGAACTGTAAAAACTTCTTTGATGGCCTTATTCATCATTTGCTGCACACAGTGAAGTACAAAAGGCACTGTCACTAATATTGTTATTATAACAAGCAATACATATAAACCTATTTTGCAAAGCTCCTTTAGCCAAGGTGCAAAGTTCTATCTTTTAAACAAATTATCTAACCATGATCTATTTTAATTTGATTTGCTAAATCTTTCCATTTTTGAAGCTGTTTATGGATGGATTCTGAATGGTCAGACAAATTCATACAGCACAATCCTTCAAATTCTTCACAACCATGTCCATGTGCCAGTAAAAGAAAATCGGTGGCTTTGTTCTGTAAGGTTGGATGTCTAACAGCATTAACATCTGTCATCACTAATTATAATGGGAGTAGCATGGATTTCTTTGCTCAACTAACACCCCAATTGGTCTAATTGTTTTAATGCTACAGCTGAGGAAAGTTGAGGTAAAAACAAACCTTATATAACTTGTTTTGCAGGGCTCCAGGGTTTAAAATTGCTATTACACTTTCCTTCATAGAAGACAGGCAGACCTTTTTCCTCTCTAATTTTTCTTGATGACTTTTTTAACACTAGGTGCTATCACAGTAAGCTGTCCAATGCTATATGGGCTACTTTTAATTTTTGAGGGAATGCCCTGCCAGGCTCTATCTCCACAAATAAGCTAATATCCTTTTGGCAATTTCCATGGGAATTCATCAAGATCAAGAGTCTTACCCCTAGGGGGCACAGGGGTGGTACAGTTGCACCAAAAACTTGAGTTTCTATACACAGGATGATGGGGAGTAACATTTAATTGTGGATCTCCCTGATACTGAAACTCAGCACTCGGGTATTGGCCACTCTTTGGCTGGCACTGGCACACTGACCAAACAGGTTGCAAAGGGTTTGTCTGGGCTCGAATTAGTCAAGCATATGGTGTCTGAGCCTGCTGACTTGGCTAAAGCAACCCAAACATTTGTTGTTGGTTGATCTACAGGCATATCTGCATTGCAAAAGCAAGCAAGAAAAACTAACAAGCATCAATATATCATTTGATCTAACTCTGAGTTTTTGTTCAGCTACTCTTGGCAAAAGCCTTTCCCATGTATTTCAATTTCTAAGCAAACCTTTTGGTACATTCAGCTTTTGTGCTTTCCCAAATTTGTTCAGGGACTGGCCAACTATAAGGCACTAGATTGTCTTGTTTCACTTAATTCTGCAGATTTGGATATCTTGGGATTCTTTTTAACATAATGGACACCACGCTTTTGCCAAAAGAGCTCTATGATACCAACGATTTTTACAGTGTTAACATTGACATAAAACCCAAGGTTTGCAGTTTGTGCAGGTTGGGCAGGGGATGTCGGATGTGAACCGTAGTCTCTCTGTATGCCTCACGTCTGCATACTCGTTTCTCTGCTTGTGGAATTGTCCATGCACTCCCGTGTGTGATATGTCTTCACATTCTTTGCTGGAATCCACTTGGGTCCTGCACCTGTGGAAACACAAGCAAACCCTTTGCCCTAGGTTATTAAACGAAATAGACCTTCAATTTGTCCTGTCTCAGGGTTTCTAATGAAAACTAGAGTATTTTCTTTCAATTTTGCCTGTGTGTTATTTGAAAAGTGCCTAAAAAATGGGTGGATTGGGTTCTGCAAATAAGCTATTTAAAAAATTAAAAATATATAAAGTTTTACTCAACCTCATCTGAGGCATTACTTGGGCCATTTCTTCTTTTTGTTGGTCTAATACATGTTTTCAAGTGTGATGTGTCTTTTAATAATTGTTTGATTTGTGGGAAAGGAGGGAGTTCTAAAAGTGACAAATGCCCTAATTTATTAAAAATGTGGCTAATTTTTGAGTTGTGAATGTAGGCCCATTGTCTGTTTTTACTTCTTGGTGTACACTTAATGAAGCAGAAGCTTGTAGAAAATGTTGATAGGCATGATTGGCTGTTTCACTTGTACAGACAGAGGTAAAAACTTGAAAAAGTGTAGACACATGAATATTTTTGAATATTCTAAAAGATGGGCATTTGGTGATACTCGTCTGTTATAACTGCCAGCTTTGCAACTCTCATGGGTTGACAGCTCTTGTAGAAACAGGAGGTTGTACAAGTTGACAATTAGGGCAAGTACTAATAATGGCTTTTGCTTGACTTTTAGAGATGTGAAACGTTTGTACAAGTGCTTGTCCATTTTGATGGAAAAAGGCATGACTTAGTTTTGCTTGTTCAAAAATGTTTGGCAGAGTGTTTGAAATAACTATTGTTAGTTTGTCTGTTCTTATATTTCTTTCTGTCATGAATCTTGGAAATGAGAAATGAGCCTTGATATGAGAGATAAAATATTGGTTAGTTTTGTTTGTAAAACTGTATAAAGACATGAAAGCTAACAATATAGGTTATTATTTGCAACATCTTTTAAAACTGATCCTTCTATTCTTTAACAATACTAGTAACATAAGATGAATTTGTAATTAAATTAAAAGGCTCTGAAAAGAGCTGAAACACTAACTACTGCAGCTAATTTAACAATCTGAGAAGAGCTTTCTATTGTTTAAGCGTCTGACTCATGTTTTGGTTGTTTCATTTTGCCATACTATTACTGATTTGTATGTTTTCTCTGATTTATTAGTGAAGAGAGTTATAGCACTTAAAGGCTCTTTATTTAGCATGGGTTTTTCTCTAAAACTTAATTTTGTTTGCAATAATTTGTGGCCTGGGTAATGAATAATAAACACCTGAATAATGCATTTTGCAAGTCTTCTGAATTTTGCACGGCTTAATCAAGGTAATCTCCTTTTACAGGTAAACAAATAATTTTTAAAATCTTGGTTTGCCATAGTTAGCAATCTTGTTTTGGCTCTAATAATGATTTGAGTTGTCATCTCTATGGTTGTAAAAATTGTGTTTGGAGACTTATAAGCAAGAAAACCTACTTTATGATTAACAAAGGATTTTTTTTAGAAGTGTCTCATTGAAAAATGAGACTATAAACTTGCAATTTTTTTCTTAATACTGCAAGAAAAAAGGGCTCTTTTGGAGGACAACAGTGTGCTTTTATTTTTTTAAAAGCTTCAGTGACTTTTTCAAGGGCTTTTTGAGCTTCAGGTGTTAAAGTTTTAGGAGATTTGATGTCACAGTCTCTTCTTAATAAGTTAAAAAATGGGGCAAGTTCATTGTTAGTGATTCTTAAAACAGGTCTGATCTAATTAATTTCTCAGACCCCAAACCCCCTCTGATCAGCAATTTAACCTGGGGTATTTCAACAGCTGTCCTCAGCAGAAGCTTCCTGAGGTTGCCTGGAGTCTCCAAAAGGATGTAAATTATTTGTAGTAATTCCCTGAGTAACCCAAGAGGCTTCTTCGAAGCAGAGCCCTCAGCTCTGTTGACTTGCATTTTTAAAAGGTAATATAAATTCCACTTAGCTGGTTTGTTTTGATGTTGAAAATTGGTCTCCATAGACATGTTTGAAATCATGCCCTGCAGCACCGAGGCTGGAGCCAACAACCACACAGCCCTTCGCCAGTGCAGAGCTCAGGGGGATTTAGAGGCGTAAGTGACATCCCACCCAGCACAGCAGCATGACGAGAGTGCAGGAATAGGGACAGGGTGCCCCATCCCACAGGAAAAACCCACAGCTGTGGCCACACAGGCACTGGGAGAAGTCTGTGGGGTTCTCCTCACATCACCCTCAATCCATTGTTCACATATTTCCTCCATCAGGCACTGACAAGCCTAAAAGAGAGCATGGGAAGCCTAAAATATTAGTTTGTTTTAATTTTTAAAGCCTCATTGCCCTGTAGGAACTCCCTCCACGGCTGACATGCAGCTAAGACCACAGCAATGTTTGCCAAGCAGAAACAGCAATGAAAAGAAATCAGGGTGTGAGACAAACAGGGGGAATATACAGAGAAATGACAAGTCGAGGTTTTTATATGGAAATTTATATTGAGGGTAACATTCCTGTCTAACACAAGCATTTTAAGACTTCCAGATGCAAGCCTCAAGCCCAAATCCAGTGAGGTCTGATGTTATGATAGTGTTTAAGCTCAGGGATGCTGAATGTTTTGCAAGATCTACAGGTTTTCCCAGTGCCAAAAAATCATGCACAAGAACAACAAAAAAGCTTTTAATTCTGCCCCAATAACCCCTCCACACTGTCCCAGAACAGAGCAATCACAGAGCAGAAACGAGTCCCGAGGCACCAAACTGCCCAAGGGGATTTGAACACAGATCTGCTGTGGAACCTGCCCACCCCATCCCCAAAAATGGCAGGGAATGTCCTATATTTGGGAAAGCATTACTTCCATGACACTGCTTTCTTCCCTTCTGCAGCTCTAAGGCTGCTTCAGTCACCTCCTGCACCACTCTGGGATGGTGCTGCAGCGCTCCCTAGCACCACAGATTCCAGGCAGCAAGGAGGAATTCCCTGGAAAGCTGGCTCAGGCTGGGATAAAGCACAGGATGGCCTGGTGGAGGGCGATATCAGGCCAATATCAAGCCAGGAGACATTGCCCAGGTCAGCAGTGCAGTAAGTTTGAGCCCCACAAGCTATAAAGTGTTCAGAACAACTTGTACTGGAGCTGCTGCTGCTGCTCCGCAGCTGCCAAGGCTCATTTCTGCTTGATTTATGCACCATGCCAATTCCTCCCCTATAAGGTTAAGCTGCCTTGAGGCAATTTCAACTTACACATCTGATATTTGAAGCATTTGCTATGCTCTGCAGCTCAGGAGCCGGCACAGCCCCTGTGCTAACACTTCCCCTTTTCACCTCATGTCACTCGTTGCAAAGGCACTTGCTCCCATTTAAGGGCTCACATGCCTTTTCTGTGATTTTTCTGTGAGACATCAAGGGAATAACATTTTGCTGAAGAGCAGGACAGAACCATCAGTGCCATAGAGATCCACACTTCAGGGGCATCAACCTGACAGCAAAGTGTACAGTGTACAGATATCAACAAAGTGTATATCCTGTTTGCTTGGATTTATCTATCCTCCTCGAGAAGATATTCCCCCTCTTAAGACTGTTCCGAGCTCATGAAATTCATTAATTAATTACAAATACCAAACCTAGAAACAAAAACACTGTTTGGAGCCTAAAAGCTTGGTTTCAAGACCATTCTGAGTGGTTCCAAGTTAAAAAGGCAGATACCCAACTAAAAATATTCAATAATCTTGAAAGTCTCCAAATTCCTTATTTGTTTACTTATCCAACTACACATGAATAATTTTAGTCTAGCATAGGCCTGTCTGGGTGCCAGATCATGTTTGCAAGTCTGCCCTGTGAAAGGCAAATGTACAGTTGAACTTGGATGTTATGCAAGTATCAGGCCACTATTAGCAGTGATTGCTAAACATTTTTTCCAAAAATTAGATCAAAGAAAGCTCACTGCCTGTGGTTGTGGCTGGTTACTGCTGTGAGGAAAACAGTTACTAATACACAACTGGTTGGGCTCAAATTATAAATGCAATTAAAATGCTGCATTTATCTTGCTAGAACAGTAACGCTACTTTATGAAGATTTTTTTTTTCCAGCCAGAAATCCGATTTCTGTACACATTAACAAGATGGATAGACCTAAAGGGACACTTGTGTGCACAGGAACAACGATTGTAATTCAACTCTCAAAACACCAGAAAATTTTGCAGATGCACCTCCAAAATCATTGGTTAAACCATTCAGATGAAACAGTTGTGTAACAAAGTTATAAAGAAGACCATGGAAAAACAGAAGAAAAACTTCCTGAGGGTTTGGCATTGCTACTATTAGTGATGGCTGAATTCATTTTGCCTCATTTCCAATGCAGTCAGATATTGAAATAAAACTTGAACACAATCTGTTTGCCATGATCCAGAGACAACAAGAGTTGGAGACCAAGAATCATGACGATGGCAATAGCTATACACAGATTTTGCCTACCAGATCCAGTCTGGGACCTGTGAAAAAGGCCCTACCTGGAACAAGGGAAAAGTTTCCTCTCAATGCAAACCCATTTCTAACTGAATCAGCATTGAACATGTGGAAAGAATATATTTACAAGGGGAAAAATTTTACAAGAAAATTTTGCAAATGTAATCAATTCCTGCATGGAAAGAGTCTCTGGAACAGCAGGGCAGAAAGCATTGGCTTTACAGAAACTGGGGAAGAATGGCTTGCAAAACTTCTGCACCTCAACCTGTGCTATAAGTATACAGTCATTAGTTTAATCACTAACAACTCCACTCTTCATGATGGAACCAAGAGTGTTGTTGCTCTGATTTGGGAAGCTCTCAGAAATCAATTTTTTAAAGCTCCATTTTTTTAGAAGGTTGACAAAACCAGGAACATTAAAACTCTACGTATTCAGGAACTGAAGTACATCAACTAAATAAAACATCCAATGAAAGTACCAAGAAAAACACTAGAGCAAACTTAATTGTGATAACTGAGTTTAATGATGTTAAATGGCAAAGCTAATCATAAAAAAAATTACAACTGAAACTTCCCCCCAGTATTACTTAGGGCAGGTTTCACTCCACTTAACTCGGACAACAGGAACAGGATTCACAATTCATTTAGGCAAGGAAAATCTATGGCGAGCAGGAGGGCTGAGGAAACATATTCACAATTAACTCCATTTGGAGGCACAGTTATGATATGAGTGTGCACCAATCCTTCATTTTCCTTCCCTCAAACATTTGTGCTCCTAAATTTGTAGCCAAGATTTGCACATTTCTCTGAATGAGAATAAATCAGTGCAAGGCTTTGCTCTGGCATTTGCTCAGTGTTAAGCCCACTCTAGCCCAAGCTGGCACACAGGGTGTCCCACCCCCTCCTCCTGCCAGTAGCAGCACCAGCCAGGGGACACAGACAGGCTCCCCTCAGGAATTCAGGGATTGCAGCACAGCCATGCCAAGCTCCAAGGGTCAGCCTAGGAGGTGCCATGGGCAAGGTTATAGAAGGGAAAGCCTCTTCAGGAAGCATCAATTAACTCCCACGCAGGTAGAGGCAGGTGCTGAACAGACCCCAAATTGCCACAAATGCACCCTCAGCAGTATTTTACTGCAATCCTCAAAAGCATATTCCCTCTTGCGTGTAACCAAGGCCACTGATGTTCAGGGCCAGCCCTGGCCACGGATCCCAATGCAGAAGCCAACAAACCCCAAACCTTGCAGAGTCAGCTAAGAAATTGGGTTTTATTCCAGCTCGGCCACTCAGGGCCAGAGGCTCACAAACCTCAGAGACTTCAAATTCTTCCCAGGGTTAAAAAAAATCAGCCCGGGCCTCAAAATTTTGTGGCATGGCAAGTGAAGAGAAGATATTCTTGGGGTGGTTTTTTTTGTTTGTTTGTTTTGCACAGCCTCCATAGAGGTTGTGAATTTGCTGGTGCCCATCAGCATCTTGCACTGTATCCCCATTACAGCAGAAGTTGCTGTGCAAGTCCAGCCAACCATGTGCCACTGCTCTCAAAAGTATCAGGGTCTGGAAGAAAAGATAAGATTTACAGATGAGAGATTTTTTGCTGCTCATGGCAGGGGCAGAATTACATCTGCTTGAGGATTTTGCAGGTCGAAACTACTCAACAATTGCTTGGAACTGGAAAGCAGGTACAATCCTAAAGGAAAAAAATCACTGAAAGAAAATTCAGCAAAGAGCCCATAGTTAATAATACCCTGGATATTGCTGCCCTGGCTTTGTGTTTCTATTTGCCTGTACACACAATCATTTTTATTATCCTGAAAATACCAGTAGCAATTTAAAAATCATTTAATATAAGGCAGTTTTTTCAGAACTGTGTTGGAACCTCTGAAGCCAGAAGGATAGAGTACCACCTGTCCTGGGAATAATATGCTGGGAGTTGTTCATAAAGATCATTCCAGTGACACAGCTAAAAATGAGGGTGTACCACTGAGAAACTCCTGATTTCCTTCAGATGCTGTTTCCACCCACCACACAAAAACTTACAAACAGCTTATAAAGATCAGGTTTGGGATGCTCTGAAGACAATACCTGAAATAAGATCAAGGCCAAACACACAGTATGAAGTTATGTGACAACAAAACAAATCAAACTTTGCAGCTGAATCACTGAACTGTTACCAGCTGAGGAGCAAATACCTGTTAGTGGGAGCAGCTGCTACTACCCTATAAAAATTTTACATTCTGAAAATTTCAGACCCTAAAACAGGGTTGACTACAGTTTTAAAAGGCAGATACCCCTATTAATATAAACAATTACTACTCTTCTCCTACTTTTACTGACACTGGCATTTTTCAAGCTAGTTGCAGCTTGTGCAGGTAGCTGTATGAATTAAACACCACACTCTGAATTCTTTACTAACTTTCCTTTCAACTAGGTAGCAACGTGTAAGTATAGCTATAGTAAGTGCTGATGCGATTTATAACTGGGTCCTGACTATAAATCGTATTTTTATCAGCCTCAGAAACTTTTTATTGCTGTTTTCGTCCTTCATTTTATATGTCATATCTCCTCTCATCAAGAGGACCTATATGAAGGTGTGTGTATGTTACTTCATACCCAAAAAAAAACCCCAGATTTTTTTCCCAAGGAAAAAAAAAATAATACAAATATTTAGGGATTCCAATGAGTTATTTTGGGGGGAAATAAGTAGTTGCATTCATAGTAAAACTTAAAGCATCCATATAAAGGGCTTGACACAGCCCTGGTGAAACCAGTGACATTTAACACAGCAAGGGGATGAAGCCAAACACATTGGAAATGGATCAAGGGCATGGCATGGTTTGACAAACTGCTCCATCATTGGCTCATAATTTAAGCTTAGACCTCCTTTGCAAGGCAAGTGGGTGAGAACAGCAAAAACCTCCCATATCAATCACCATATCCACACAGTTCCCAGCTCCTATTTATAGTTTTGCTTTGAAATTGAGGAGAAAAATGCAAAGCATTCTGCCAAAGGGGAACAGCCATGATCCAGAGAACACTGAGCTTCAAGGCTGCTGCTTTATTTCAAGTGTGCTGTCCACCACACTCAGCACTGCTGCAAGTTCAGACTTCATCAACACGCAACTTTTAACGAGATTTCAAAGGCTTTTACTGGGGTTTCTCAGAGACCAAAGATAAAAAGGATTCAGAGGCCGAGACACTTTAATGATGGAAAAGTTGTGGTCAAGCAAACCTCTCCTGTCTTCCTCCGCTATCTGCCTTTCTGCTTGGCACCTCCAGTAGCCTGGAGGCTTCCAGAGCATTGTTCTTTGTTAGAGAGGCTCTATGAATCACTGTCTTGCTTTTGCTTCCCTTACTTGAAAATGCCTCTTAAAATTAATACACTAAGTTTAAAAAAAAAAGCCCAAATAACCACTAAATAGTTATTTCAAAATGTCACATCCACAGCTAAACAATCACGAGTAACATTTCAAACTTGGGACTTGAAGAGCTCCAAATTCACCTTTTTGGACTGATTTTGTGCCATCACCAAACACACACCACAGATCAGTCACAATTTGCCCTTCAATCACTCAAGGAATTCAGGGCTTTAGGTCATTTCAAACCTTCTTGTATTCCTTGGTATGTACCA
This sequence comes from Illadopsis cleaveri, assembly GCA_013399915.1. NCBI lineage: Eukaryota > Metazoa > Chordata > Aves > Passeriformes > Timaliidae > Illadopsis > Illadopsis cleaveri. The sequence continues at coordinate 1,583,795 of VXBB01009993.1, read as the reverse complement.
TAATTCCCATCATAAACATTTAAAATTAGAGCTTTGGCTCTTCACTGCCAACAAAGATCTGCACAGCCTCTCAGGGTGAGACAGAGAGGAGCCCTGAGCAGTGCTCAGCCCTCAAATGGGATTTTTGGAGTGTTTTCTAGACTACAAATCATTTAACTTGGGCACCCAAAAACTGACATGACAGAGAGCAAACACACATATCAGGAAGCTTTGTGCATTACACACGATGTTTGCTTACATTTTTTACACCACAGGTCAAAGTCATTTGTAGTGTTAGAAGTGGTGCTAATTCAGTTTAGAAAACAGGAATCTAAACATTACCCCACACACGCAGAGCGCTCTTGCATTTAGCTTTGCTTAACTTCTTTGTTAAAGACACAGCATTAAAGGATCAGACTTCACAGGAATGTCTGAAAAGGCTTAGAAATCGCACCTCTAGGTGCTTCTCTTTAATCCATGAATTTAGGGTCTCTTCAGCCCCTCTCCACTCCCATTGCACACAAAAAGGGAAGAGCAGTGTCCACAGTAAATTCTGTAAAATTTAGTATTTCTGTAGATTTATCTCTTCGTTTTGCAGGGCAAAGTGGGCCACTGAATAACAGAACCAATATGATTCTGACAGAAGCTGCTTATTGTTTACATTACATGGGCATATATAGATTCTAGGTCTATTGTCCACGTGGGCACTCATCTCTGGGTTGGCTAAGCTGCTTCTTCATCAGGCAGGCACACATCCTTCAGGACATCCAATTGGTCAAGCGTCCATCCTCACATTGTACTTGCCCTATCTACAGTTTACATTTTTTGCGGACATTTTCTCAGGCTCTCTTCTTATTTTTGTTCCTGTTGTTTTCTCAGTAACCTTGATGAATTCCTGAGAGCTCTAACAACAAAACTGCAGGTGGTTTGATAATATTACTCACAACCAGTTTGACTGGTGCATCAGAATGGCCACATATATATACAGATACATTGCTACATCGCTTCAAATAAAAAAATACTTTCTGTGCCAGTCACTCACCTATGCAAATTAAAAATTGAAATGAAATGAAACAAGCTGTTGTTTTCTATTAGTCCATAAATATTCAGGGTACCCTTGGAAGTTTCCAAGCGAGCCACAGAGGAGTTGCGTGGGAAGAAGCTGCACCCTGCAGGCATCACCAGGAAACAGCCAGAACAGAACCTGGACGATGCCGGGCACAGCACAGCCCGTGCTCAGCTCACCAGTGCCACCGCGGGGCAGAGGGTTATTTTCAATAAAGACAAACGAAATCACGCACTTTAGGGGGTTTACTCCGTCCAGACAGCTTCCTGCCAACGTGGGCATGGCATTCTCAATTTCTGTACTACAGAAAAGCCAGGGCATGGTGAAGACTCCCCGAGAAAAGGGCTAGAGTCTAGAATTAAAATGGGACGTTTCATACTGCCTTGAAGCAATTGTTATTCAGTGAACTGGCTGGGAAGGAAAAAAAAAAA
>VXBB01009993.1:1522409-1578092 GCA_013399915.1 Illadopsis cleaveri | reverse complement strand
AGGTGAGGGTCTCTGAGGGATGTGGCGGGGCGGCAGGGCAGAGCGCTGTCCCGGCTGGAGAGTAAGGCAAACGTGAGGAAAAATTGGTGCAAAATGCGGAATGTGTCGAGGTTGTCCTCAGTCGGGACGTTCTTTGATGTCGGATCTTGGTGTGCTGCCAAGCCTAATCAGCAAGAAAGGAGACCGGAGCAGTGAAATCAGCCTTGTCATCGCTTAGTCAGGGGCATCCGGGAATTAACAACCCCCAAGGATGTAGTAAATCAAGATGCTGATGGATGTCTATGTGTACGTTGTCAACTTAGCAAAATATTCGAGGCCACCAAATTGATCGGAGAGATGAAGACCTCTCCGATGAGGAAAAGCTGAGAGAATTGGGATTGTTCAGCCTGAAGAAGAAAAGCTTTGGGGTGAACTAATTGAAGTCTTCCAGGACCTGAAGGGAGCTGCCTAGAAAGATTGAGAGACTATTTATTAGGGTGTGGAGTGACAGGACAAGGGGGAATGGGTTAAAATTGAAAAACAGTAAGTTNAGAAAGATTGAGAGACTATTTATTAGGGTGTGGAGTGACAGGACAAGGGGGAATGGGTTAAAATTGAAAACAGTAGAGGGGATATTGGGGAGAAAAAAAAAATCTTCCCTGTGAGATCCTGGCACAGGTTGCCCATAGAAGTTGTGGCTGCCCCATCCCTGGAAGTGTTTAAAGCCAAGGTGGATGGGACTTGGAGCAACCTGGGGTAGTGGAGGGGTGGAACTCAATAATCTTCAGGATTCCTTCCCACCCAAACCGTTCCTTGATTTTATAGTTGAACTGTGTTCATTATAACAGTAAAAATCACACCCATAGGTCATAAGGGCCTTGCCCAGGTGTTCCCCTGAGCATGTGAAAAAGTTACCTGGGATAACTTGTATAGAAATTACTAACTAATCATAATAGAGTGGCTGTGCTTGGGAAGGGACCAGGCCTGGATTTCTATGTATAAATAACGACATGGAAAGTCAGGAGGGTGTCCTGGGCTTGTGCAATAGCACGGAGCACCCAGCACAACTCTGGAATAAATAATCTTTATCTCACCCTCGAGTGCATCATCATTGTCTTGTTGCTCTCCATTCTCTGCCACGAAGGAAGGAATATTCTGCAGCTGCTGTGGCAAGTGTGCAAGCAGCTCCCCTCGGCCTGTGAGAATGTTTTCCACTGGCTAAACCCCAGCTGGAACAGGTGATGATTCACCTTTGCCTCCAAGGCATGGATGTAACTCCTGGGGACAGCTGATGTGCTACAAGGCTTTGCTTCCAGGTAAAGGAAGCAGGACACTCGAGGCTAAAGCCTTGAAAGAGGCTTTGGTCACTTTTGCTCAAAGAGTTTCAGGTTTTATATCTAAGGAGGATTTTTATATCTCTTGTGAAGCATAGCCTTTATTCTGTGCAGTTGAGGCTACAGATGAATGCAGAAATTGCTAGGAAATGTTCATGAATTCACCATGAACTCATGTAACAGGTTGTTTCTTTCCTTTAGAAAGATGGAGCTGTCTTCTGGAAAACTTGCAAAGTTTGCTGATGGATCTGCTGTTGTTCAGGTAGAAACAAAAAATAGTTAAAATTTGTGCAGCTTCAGAATTCCTGTGTCTTAAAAATCATTGTTTGGGCATCAGAGCCTGTGGGACATAGAGCCTCAAGTGGCAATTTCATCCCTAATGAAGGGACACCTGTATTTTATAGGAAAAAATTATGCTTGAAAAGCAAAAACAGTGGCGTAAAGTGCAGATTTATGTGGTGGATTTCTGCAGGGTATAATTCTTAAGAGTTACTGGTTTATGAATAAGTTTAGAACATTGGAAGTTCTTTTCAGATAACTTCAATTTTTACCTATTTTTCTTAACCCAGCTAGGTGACACAGCAGTGATGGTCACAGCAGTCAGCAAAACCAAGCCCTCTCCATCTCAGTTTATGCCACTAGTGGTAAGTACTAATGACAGAGTTAGTTTTGTGCTAATCAGTGGTCAACTGAGCAGTCATAGTCCTTAAATAGTGGAGTTCAGAATGCTGGGGAGAGTGGGGAATGCAAACAGGAGATGACAGACCCTGGACTTCAGAATTGCAGTTGATGATAAAATCCAGGATCTCTGTGTGGGTGACAGATGAGCCTTGGGTGTTGTCTGCCTTGGCTTTAGTGAGGCTTTCCTCAAAGCCCATGTGAACTTTGCCACACCATTCAAGGCCAGATGTTGGGATTTGGTTGTGTGGAAAACTGGTTGGATTGTGACGCTCAGAGGGCTGTAATTGTCAAAGGTGGGAAGTAGATAATTTGGGTTGGAAGTGGATGATTCCAAGGGTCCCTTTTGAGGGTTTCTGTGGCTCTGCAGTAAATAATCAGATGTCACTAATAATCCCTGAATTGTCTTTGGAAGGTTGACTACCGGCAGAAAGCTGCTGCAGCAGGGAGAATTCCTACAAACTATCTAAGAAGAGAGCTTGGTTCCACTGATAAAGAAATTCTTACAAGCAGAGTAATAGGTAGGCTGGAACATTTTATTTACAATGTATTTTAAAAATGTTGTAATTTTCTCATGAGTGTTGGAAAATAATAGAAATTTATAACTGCTGTTTGCAGTGTCGATTGTTTCTGTAGTAATGCCTGAAAACAAACTTTCAATTTATTGTTTATCAATACAATTGAAATTTTAAGGTTATATATGTCATGCTAAAATATCTTGCTGGGTTCTCTGCCTTTTCTTTTCTTTTTACTTTTGTTTAAAACCCCCTATTTTGTCAGTTTCTTGTGGGGTTGTTGCAAGACAAACTGAATGTGAACTACCGAAACCCAGCTTCTTCTTAGAGTTTGATTATTTCCTTTGCAGATCGGTCAATCAGACCACTCTTCCCAGCAGGCTACTTTTATGATACACAGGTAGGTCATGCTACCTTTGAAATGGAAAACTTGGATATTGCCAAGGAAAATTTCATAATACAGGCCCTGTTTTTTAAAAAAACTATTTTTGTTAACATCAAGGAGGGGTTTGCACTTCACAAACAAGTGTAATTTTGCTTTTTAGTCTGTCTTTTCCTTGTCTTAAATTATTTTTATTACATCCTGCTTTCCAAATTTTGATGCATGAACAAAATTGAAACCTTCTCTGTACAACAGAGGAAAGATGCTAACAGTAAATATTTTATATATGATGTGATACAATATTATCCATTAGTGGGGGTTTATTGCTAGCTTTCTATTTTAAATACCTGAAAAAATTTCCATGTGCAGCATAGGCTTGTGTAGATTTGTGACATGTGGGGGGTTTTAGTGTCCTTAGCTTTGTATTGACAGTTAATAAAAATGTATAGGTCAAAATTATTCATTGTCTTTTATCTTATGCCAGATCCTTTGTAATCTTTTAGCAGTAGATGGTGTCAATGATCCTGATATTCTGGCAATTAATGGAGGTAAGAGGGCTGTGAGAAATTGGTGCTTCAGTGGGATTTAATGAGATCAGTTTTTTCTAATCCAGATTCTTGTCTTTCTTTCAGCTTCTGCAGCACTTGCCTTGTCTGATATCCCCTGGAATGGTCCTATTGGTAAGTAAACATTTTGAAATTATGAGAAGTTTTAATGTAATGTAAAACTTAGACCACAGGTGGTACTTTGCTTTTTTAACTAGAAGCTGAATCTAAACATTAAATTTCAAGCATTGGAAATAATTTTACAATGATAAGATTATTGCACTTCAAGGGATTATTTTCTCTGGGCTAAATGCACATCTGAGAGGAATTACAATACAGAAATAGTGTAGGGTTAGGGTTAGAGCAATAAATTAATTTTCTCTTAAGAGAAACATATTTATTGAAAAGCATTGTTTGGAAAATAGCTGGTTCAGAACACTTTTCCTTGAGGAACTCAAAAAGAGATTTATTTCATTGTGAGTATTTTCTGGGAAGAGAAAAGGTCTACCCAAGAACAGAATATTGAACAAGTATCTTCCTTTCAGCTGCCTTTTTTTCCTAGAAAACATGTGCTGAGATGACAGAAAACTCCCTGTACATTCACAGCACTGTGTGTGATACTACTTGGTATTATTTGCCCTACCCAGTAATAGTACCCAAAGATAAATAAATAGGTAATTTTGTCGTCTAGATTTGTTCTTAATATCCAGTCAATGTGCTGACATTTTAAAATTAGTCTGTAGTTTTAATTATTGTTACTAGCTGTGTAACTTTCAAAGTAAAGTGATGCCTTCGAGAGCTTCCTTACTATAATAATAAATGACTTTCTGGAGTTTCATTGCAGGTGCAGTGAGGGTAGGGCTGGTGGATGGAGAGACTGTTATCAATCCAACCCGAAAAGAGATGGCCTCTAGTTCTCTAAATTTAGTTGTTGCTGGAGCTCCACAAAGTCAAGTTGGTAAGTAGATTAATTGTTGTCTGTTGAGGGTTTGGAAATCTTTGCAGATGTTTTCTTTATCTTTGAAATGTGAATTTTTATACAATAGTAGGAGCAAACAACAGTGATAGGTAACTTTTGGTTAAGTAAAGTAGATTTCCTCGTATTTGTGCAGTTTAATGTTCACCAGTGTTTCCTCAATTGAGTTAGATTGCTATTGAACAATAAAACAGGAATTTACTTAATTTTCATCTTCCCATTGCCAGTTATGCTGGAAGCAACTGCTGAGAACATCTTGCAGCAAGACTTCTGCCATGCCATCAAAGTGGGGGTGAAGCAGACCCAGCAGATCATCCAGGGCATTCAGCAGCTGGTGAAGGAGCGGGGCATGGTCAAGAGAACTGTCCAGAAATTGTTTATTGCTCCTGAAGAGATTGTGGAAGTTGCAAAGAAGTAAGTGCAGAATAAATAATGCAGATGAAGGATGGTGCTTTCACCAGACTGGTATTTCATTAAATACTTCTAAAATATTTAGTCCTCCAAAAAAAACCCCTAATTATAGAAGTGGTTTTTAAGCTGTGTTTTCAAAAATTCTTCCTTTTCTCCCTAAAGACTTGCCTCTAACAAGATCTATGCAGTGTTCACAGATTCAAGTCATGACAAAGTAAGTAATCAATTGTGATATAATTATTTTTTAATTAATATCATAATGAATCTGTAGTAGGATTGAGTTCTTCAAGCTTTTAGCTCTTTAAGCTCTGTTCCTGGAGATGTTTTAAGAAAAGACTGGATGTGCCATGGTCTGTTTGACAAGGTGGTGATCATAGGTTGGACTTGATGATCTCAGAGGTCTTTTTCAACCTCAGTGATACTGTAATTTAAGTTTGTCTCCTTCCCTGCATCTATTTGTAAGAAGAAGAAGAAGAAATTGTTCTCTAAGTTCTTACCTACTAGAATATTTGTTTGTATTATGTGGAGGTGGAGGTTGCCTTTTCCCAAGGAGTCACATGGAAAAAATGAGGGGAAATGGGTGCAGGTTACTCCTGAGTGCTCCTGTGCCCAATCAGAACCTATGTTCTCCTTGGGAAAAATTATCAGTCACTGGGATAGTCTCCCCAGGGAAGTGGTGAATTCCCCAATGTGGGGCATTTTTAGGATTAAGATGGGGAGGGTGCTGGCCATCTTGTCTAAACTGCTTTTGCCAGGAAAGGTCGGACCACACAACCCTTGAGGTCTGTTCCAACCTCATTATTGATTTTTGAATTTGTGTGACAGTTCTGTTTCTTATTCCTTAAATTTTGCAGGTCTTTAAACGAAACACAGTCCCAAACCTCTGTTGTTGTTCTGCCCTGTAGTTAACTGGTTGCAAATCATGTGTTCTAGATTTCAAGGGATGAGGCAATCAACAAAATAAGGCTTGAAACAGAAGAACAGCTGAAAGGTATTATTTTTTGTTAATATTTAGAGAATGCTTCAATGGAGGTAGCACTGCTTGGAGTTCAAGTATGCTCTTTGTTGGAAGCTATTTTAGTAAAAGTTCTATAAAATTAATTTCCCAGCTTCAGATGCAATTTCTTTTTTATACCCAGAAAAATTTCCAGAGGCTGAGCCTTACGAAATCATGGAATCTTTCAATGTGGTTTCAAAGGATATTTTTAGAAATCTTGTACTAAATGAATATAGAAGGTGGGTGTATCAAACTCCTACTGATAATATTTCTGTCAGCTTTTAATCCAAGACTATGGTTTAACTGATCTCTTAATTTCTCTTTGTCACTTCAGGTGTGATGGGAGAGATTTGACTTCCCTCAGAGACATTAAATGTGAAGTGAACATGTTCAAAATGCTTCATGGATCAGCCTTATTTCAAAGAGGTCAAACACAGGTAGTGTCACTTAAACATCAGAAATGATCAGTGAATTATCAAAAGCTGAAAGATACGAGTCTTTCATTTAAATGCCAGGTTTCCTTTTTCTTCACATTAAAATAGTAATAAGCAGAAATGGTGTGTAGGTTGGTAAGTTCACTGGTGTGTAGGGCACTGCTAAATTGTGCACATCATGAGAAATCTTTTAAAAGCAACTTCATTCACAGCTTGAACCAGATAGGGAAATTTCACCCAAAAAATTGCAGTAACGAGGATTTTATTTCTCTTCTTTGCCAAAAGTGTCAGCTGTTGGGTGGATTGAATTAAGATCATGCTTGAGGTGTGGTCTTCTGTACTTTTATAGCTCCATTTGCTAGAAGACTGTCAGCCATTGATCTGACTTCTTGTTACACTGACTTAGAGTGGCAGTTGCAAACAGTGATTTACTCCTCAGTGTTGTCCCCTCTTATCCCACTAAAAATAACACCCACTGCAGGTCCGTGTGGTGAGCACGCACAAACAACATCCTGGCTGCAGCTGGGCCTGTCTCTTAAATGTTTCTTAGGGAGCAAACTGCTCTTGGCTCCTACTTAAGAATCATTAAATCAGTATTTTTAAATGGGATTGCTTGTAAGATTGTGTGATTATTACAGATTATTATTGTTACAGAATAAGTTTGTATGATGGAGAGAAATCAGCAGTAGCTGATGGCATCTCATTTGCTGCTGAACTCATTCTTTGATTCTTCATAAACAGAAACATTTGTGAAAGCTGGAAGAGTTTAAGAGGGGTTTATTTTTTATTTTAGCTCCTTTTTATTTTAGGTTCTGTGTACAGTTACGTTTGACTCTCTAGAATCTAGTGTAAAATCAGACGTTATCTCCACAGCAGTGAGGTATGTATATCTTGGTGCTTTGGCAGTAGTAACAAGAGGGTGAGCATTTAAGCACATTTGACAAAATTCCCTTGAACTCTGACACAGATACTTTTTTAGGACTAAAAAAATCTGTAAAATTAGACTTTGAAGTGGCCTGTTTTCCAGGGATCACGGCAGTGGGTTTGTGTTAGGGTGACATTAATTTCATAGCACACATTTGAAACTGTAGAGTGTTACAAGTAACATTCAGTCTGCTTTATATATTTAAAATATTTGTGGAAAATTTAACTTAGGATGTAGCAAGCTGGTCCTTGTGCTTTGAACACAAAAGCCCTTCATTGCTGAGGGCTAAAGTGGAATCCTTTCCCTTTAAAGCCACATTTCAGTGATTTCATCCCAGTGTGGGAGCTTTTACATTTTAATGTCTCAGCTTTACTGTAGTTAAATCTTTGTTGCCCTGGAGGAGTTTGTCCATGTTCTCTAATTTTGGTAACTGGGGGTGATCAGCAAATGTATTGATTTGTTGGTTTTGGCTAGGTCCATGTGTAAGCATAACAATATTAGTTTGAATTACCTGTTATGTGTAAAACATGTTTGGTTGCTCCTTTTTTGACATCATCTTGTTTTTAATTAATAGTGGAATAAAAGATAAAAACTTCATGCTGCATTATGAGGTGAGACTTTTCCTGTGTTACAGTTTTCTGCATGGTTCACCGAAGGGCTTCATGTCTTGTTTTTAAAGGTGCAGTTGATCACTTCCAAGGTTATGAATTAGCTCGAGATTTGCTAAAAGCCATTTATGCTAATTCATGCATGAATTTATATGAGCCAAAGTGCTAGTTTCCTGAAATGCAGTAGGTAATTTGTAAATTGCCATTTTATACAAGCTTTTTAATGGCATAACATTAGGTGAGCTCCTTCAGAACAGGTTCTTACTGAAAGCAGGATTAACCTGTGTTATTATTTTTAGTAAACTCTATTAATAATGTTCAGCTGACGTGGCACAGCAATAGTAAATAAATGCTTTTACATCTTGCATCTCTCTCAGCCTGTGGAGCTTGCCCAAAGTATTTCCGACAGGCAGATCTTGTTCCATTATCTCTGTGACAGAAATAACATTTCTGCTAGGTTGTTTGACAAGTTTCTTTGGAGGAAGCTTCTTGTGTTCTCTCTTAGCTACCTTGCTACTGGTTTATTCTCTTTTGTCCTGTGGAAGTAAAACATTTACTAAACATTACCTAAACTAGTCCTGGTTTGCAAACCAAGTGACTGCTAGAAATCATGTGGTAGTTTGATTATTCTGTTTTTAATATATTTTTACCTTGAGATGCACCGAAACTTCAAAGATGTTTTTCTAAGTGTATGTTTTAAAATGGAAAAGAAAAACAGGTTAATTTTCTGCGTACACATTTTTTTGCTTCATAGTTTCCACCTTATGCAACCAATGAGATTGGCAAAGTTACTGGGATGAACAGAAGAGAACTTGGACATGGTAAGTCCAGACTAGAGAAATGTCATGCTGTAAGTTCCAGTATTTTATCTGATTTTTTATTTATGGATCACTTAGTGGTGGATTTGGATTTTTTTAAACAGGTGCACTGGCAGAACGAGCTTTGAAACCAGTTATACCCCAGGATTTCCCATTCACAATCCGAGTTACTTCTGAAGTCTTAGAATCAAATGGTATTAGGATTTTCTTGTTTTTAACCTAGTGCTGGAGACTAAATTTGGTTCTTAAAAAGCTTAGGTTTCACCAACTTGGTTTATAAGCGTGCTACTTCAGTTTAAATGTTCTTAATAACTATTACCTGAAATATTTAAAATTAAAAGCATGTACATGATCATGAACAGTGGACCCTTCTTGATTTAATAAAATGGTATTTGGGGGCATTTTTATGCTACAGGATGAGAAAAAACAACCCTCTAGCTTGTATTGAGACCCATTTTTCAGTGTTTAATCCCTGTTTTTTTCCTGTATTCCCACTCTAGGGTCCTCCTCAATGGCTTCTGCATGCGGTGGAAGTTTGGCACTAATGGATGCAGGTACAAAATGTGGCAGTTCTAAGGATAAACTGCATGTGATAATGTGTTACAGGATCTGGAATTGACCAAAGGCATCAAAAATGTTTTTTGTTGTTTTTTTTTTTTTTTGCCACTCTCAGGAGTTCCAGTGTCAAATGCAGTGGCAGGTGTAGCCATAGGCCTTGTTACCAAGTGCAGTCAGGGAAAAGGGGATATCGAGGACTATCGCTTGCTGACAGACATCTTGGTGAGTGTTCCTCACACTGATGCTGTTGCTGCTTAGTGCTGAAAAATGCCTCTTTTGGCCTTCTTCTATAACCTTTTTCCCAGTCAATTCTGGAACATGACTCCTGGAAAAATAAGTTGCATCTTTTCTGTTTTATGTCCCAAAATCCTTCTTTATTTTGAAAAAATTTTATGAAAAATCCAGTCATGCTCCTTATTTTTTGTGTTATTTAAGCATTCTTAAGCTTTCTCCTTCCAATTAATGTTGTCCTTCCTCGTGAGAGAAAAAGATTAATAATTTACTGAAAGACATGATATATTGGGTGGAGAATGAGTGCTTGGAAGAGTGGCTGGGGAGGAAAATGTGCAGCTACAGACAGCACAAGATCAGCTGTGGATCAGAAACTTGGCCACAAAAGCTCTTAACTTCCAAGGAGAGAAAGGAACAGTGTTAATCCTGAACAGCAAAATAAAGCTGAAGATAACTTGGAAGTCTCAAAAGTATTTCCTCTGTACTTTTGGTATAGTGGGATAAAATGACTCCAGCTTGGTTTTGTCTGTGCTGGCAGGGAATTGAAGATTACTATGGAGATATGGATTTCAAGATGGCAGGCACCAATAAAGGGATAACAGCACTGCAGGTATTGTGACATGAGAACTTCCTCAAGTGAAACTCTCAGAGAGTAGTAGAAGAGCTTTCCTGACATGTTGATGGCACTGAATTCTTCTCATGTCAGGTTGATCTCAAGCTGCCAGGAATACCAATAAAAATTGTGGTGGAAGCTATTCAGCAAGCTACAGGTAGGTCTGTTCTTGGATTTACACACATTTTATCATATTAAATGATATTAAGTTTTATGAAACTAAATAATAAACTAATCATTTTTTGTTCTCATTGTGGGAAAAAACAAACTTCTGTCTTTATGAAATGGGTTTGGCTTAATCAATAAGCTTCAAACTAACTTCAAAGTAACTTCAGCCATTGCATGATTTGGACTAACACACATTACATGACTTCGTTTAAATCTAACAGGATAATGTTATAAAAATAACAGCAAACTTTCTCTCATTTCACATAAATTCATCTATATTTGCAAGTGAAACTTGCTGCCATCTGTATTCTGACATGTGCAGCTAAAATATTCCTGAAACACATGAGAAAATGAAGCTACATAGTTTAATAAGGATTTAATGAGTTGGAAAACTTTCAGCTTGACATTCTCCAGCTAGGCAAGAGACAGGTTTTGACAAGGAATGTTTTTCTACTGTGTAACAAAAATGTCATATATTTATGTTAATCATATAAAAGCTATTGATTTTTTTATTATTATTCCCTTTAGCTGCAAAGAGGGAGATTTTACAAATTATGAACCAAACACTGGCAAAACCCAGACCTAACAGAAAAGAAAGTGGACCAGTTGTAGGTAATGTTACTGTGTGAATTCACAGCTTTCATGATTACATTTTTAACAATACAGTTCTGCTTAATAATGATTGATTATAATATAATTTTGCCCTGTGGGGATAATTTGCAGAGGAGTTTTGGTTATTTTGGGGGCATTTTTATTGCCACATGGGGCAGCACTTCAGTGTAGACCAGAAAACAGAATTTAAGTGACGTTATGTGAAGCTCTCACAAAATCAGAATTGATATAGATGAGAGTATCAATGTGGCTTAAGGTAATTTACATTTACAAGTAAATTTACAAGTCATCAGATTGTATTTTGTATCTTTATTTATTTCAGTTCTTACCTGTAATTACATCCCTGTTCAGCAAATACCACAGGTAGCTGTAAGAGTTTAAAAGCTAAAGGAATGTGCCTTTCTGTGTGATAGCTTTCAAGATGATTATATTTAGCACTTCAAAGGATTTCTAAATGTTCTTTCAGAAACTATCCACGTTCCATTATCAAAACGATTAAGATTCGTTGGTCCTGGGGCTTATAATTTGAAAAAACTTCAAGCACAGACTGGTGAGACATTCTTGATCCCTGTGGTAATTTATCTTCATGTGTTCCCCATTGTTTCAGACTTGTATGTTGAGCTGTTTCAATGCTCAGTGCAAAATGAAAATGAAAAAAATCTGGTATCTGTAGAGTATAGGTAGATGCTCTGCTTTGGACCTGAAACCCTTAAGTCTCTGGTTAACTTGATTAATGTTTTTCAGGGGATTGGGGTGGAGAAAAGGAGGAATTCCTTTTGGTTGCAAGCCTTTGTGGTCTGGCCACAGAACTCTAGAAGGGCAAAGAATTTTACCATTCTGGCTCCAAAACACTTTCATTTCCCTTAGCTATTAATGCAAGTATTATTAAAAATATCTGGGAAATTGATTCATAACCCTCAACATTTATTCAGAATGTTTTTTCCTGCCTTTTAAGGATTATAAAAATAATGTGTTCCTTTATGGCCCACAGTTTTATCAAGGTCTTTGCAAGGAGGTGGTGGCCATATGCAGTTGTTTCAATGCTTAAATTGAACAAGATTAAATAATGGTTAGAAGTCTGAGGTCTTAATGAGTGTGCAAAAGCATTCTGCTCTGACCCATTCTTTACTGAGTGTGACTTTTCTGCAGTGTGCCCCTAAGTGCTTTCCTAAATCCCCATTTTCAGGTGTGACTGTAAGTCAGCTGGATGAAGAGACATATTCTGTGTTTGCCCCCACACCGGGGGCAATGCATGAAGCCAGGGAGTTCATTGGGGAAATCTGCAAAGATGATGTAAGGACAGACTTCTGCCTTTCACTTTTTTCAGTTTGCTGTTTGTGACTTCATGCCTTAATGGTTTCTTTTTTTTTTTTTTTCCTTCTACAGCAAGAAGTTAATTTGGAATTTGGGGCAATTTATACAGCCACAATTACTGAAATAAGGTATAAAAAGTGCTTTAGAGTTGAAATTAACTTATTTACGTAACTGTATTCCTAATACCTAAATATGATGTAAAATAATAATTGGGTTTTTAAGAGTGCCAAACTTTTGCTGGGGATATTGGCACCTGCATCATTTCTGATACTTTTTCTGGTGAAAATGATTTTTTTCCTGATAAAGCTGGGGGTTTTTGCTGTTTGTTTAATTTTCAAAATGTCTCTAAATTATAAAACTTAAGGCTTTTATCATCTTTGAATTTGAAAGTGATGGTATGAATTTGTTTTCCACTTTTCATTGCAATATTTGTTTTGTAAAAATTACATTTTGGATGGTACCTGTTAGTGAAATACTGCCCTGAAGTAAGAAGTTCTCATCCGCTTTCAGTTAAGGAAAAATGAGTGTACATGTTATGGTGGGTAAAAGATTTTTAAGAACGGATGAGTAAAAACTTTGTTTATGAGAAGTTTATAAATATTTGCTTTGGGGACCATATTCAGAGTGAAATGTGGAGTTTCTTGATGCACTTCGGAATTACTGTGCTGTTTCCTGCTGCAGAGATTCTGGAGTGATGGTAAAACTGTACCCAAACATGACCCCAGTATTACTTCATAATTCACAGCTGGATCAAAGAAAGGTAACTTATTCTTAAACAGGTATAAAATGGGCAATTGGATTTATTTTTAACCAGTTGGCATGGCTGTAACACACCTACTGTTGTTCCACAGTCCATTTCCAGGTTAAAAGCTGTTAATTAGCAGCACTTTTTTGTTCTAATTTTTCCTGCCCTGTACTTTAAAGCTGCAGTGGATCAACTGTGTGACTTTGCAGTCATTTTTACACCAAGTTCTTTGGCTCTGCAATACTCTTTTCTATGTAATACTCGGAAACCTGTTGTTCCTAAGGTAGTACTGAGCCACTGGGTTGAAGTGTAGCATGAAGAACCCCTGAAAGAAGGGGTTTTTGTAACAAACTCTGATAATTTTATTTCTGAAAAACTCTGTGTTCTAGATTAAACACCCTAGTGCCCTGGGATTAGAAGTTGGACAAGAAATTCAGGTAATTATTTTTTTAACTTTAAAATGCTAATAAAATGCTGTTCATATTTTAAATTTTGATTTTCTTTCTAATTATTTATTTAGTGTTTATAAAGAAAATATTTTTCCATGTTGGATTCCCTTTCTGTTCTAGTTAAAGGCCTGATCATTCAAATTAGATTTATTTAATGTCATACTCTTGCTATCTAGGTACCACAGTATTTGACAGCAATATAGGCTGAAGGATGCCTATTTATGGCTTTTCTAGCATCAAATTGATAAAAACTCAAACCCATCCCCCATCTTTTAAGGAACATGCTGTTTCCAGCTCTTGAAGTTGGTCAGTGTGAAAGTGCTTTGTTTCCTTACCAGGTTAAATACTTTGGCCGTGATCCCACTGATGGCAGAATGAGGCTTTCACGTAAAATTCTGCAGTCCCCAGCCACCAGCACCCTGAAAACCCTGACAGACAAAAACAGTATTGTCCTGGGAGGGGCTGTTCCTCAGACATCCACCTCATCCCAGTGACAGGTAAGGCCAGCAGAGCAGCTTCAGCTCACTCAGGGCTGCACTTGACAGCTCTGCTAAAGAATTGTGGCAGTCTGGATTTGTACTGAGCAGTTACCCCTCAGTGCTGTACAGCGACTCCTTGCCAGCTGTGTTGGAGCTTATTGGGAGTTAACAACTGGCTCTTCACATGCTGTAGCTGTATCAATATTATAAAACTGGTTCAAATGCCTTGACAATCTCAGGCGGTCTCAACAGCCCCCTCTGTCCAAAACAAACTTAGTTGTTCATCTCCAACATCCTTTTTCTCTACCTTTTAAAGAAAAAAATGCAAACAGGGTATTGGAAGAGAAGAAAAAATAAACTGCTTTCTTGATTAAGTCAATAGTGGAGAAGATTTCAGTCAATTAGTGAAATGGCCTAAGCTCTTCCTTAGAAGTAGTTTTACAGCATGTCAGAAGGCTTATGCCTCAGGTTTTCCCAAATTTTGTGTGGGTTTTCTTCTTAGAAAGCTGCTAGAACAGGAAGATGTCTGATGTTAAAATCAGGAGCAGTTACACAGCAAGATTGGCAAATGCACAGTGCACCAGTGGGAACTCAAGGCAATCTGTGGCAACCCTCTGACAATAATTGACAGCACAAAAAGAAAATTCACTGAAGAAATCTTGTTTTTAAGAAATGTTTTTGAATCTCATACCTTTATATGAGTTGGTTATAAAGTGTTTTCTCTCTTTCAGGAGAAAAGGTGTGGTAGTTGGTGAAAATACAAGTGACCTTTGCTAGAACCTCTACTTGTCTTCACAAGAAACTGCAGGTGGATGGTAGTGAATCGTATTTATAAAATAGACACTATTTATGCTTAAAGGTGATGTAGAACTTCAAAGCCTTCAAATTGATTAAAAACTTTAAAATAAAACAAGAAACAAGCAATGCCCTCATCTTGTGTAGCAAGGTTGAGATGAGAATACAAGAACATGGAATTCTATGGACTGAGAAGATGATATTTCAGTGCTAAAGATTATTCTCTTTTGAGTTATCCACTCAAAATAAAACTGTGAATATGGGAAGTAAGAACTGAACAACTCTTTTGTGGAAGAAGGAATTATCCTGTACACTTGGTCAAGAGTCACACTTGGCCAGAGTTTTACTGGTTTTTCAGTGTGCAAGAACGTTGAGCAAGACATAAAGACTTAGAAGTATCACCTTTAACATGATGGATGCTCTTTTAGATTAATGCATCACTCTCAAAATGTTCAGACCTGCTACAATATCTGAGCAGAACTTGGCTGAAGTATCACCCCTTATCACCTGGGTTCATTAGCACTGAGTTTTAAAGTACATAATTAAAACATTAAAATTAAAATACTGGTTTTGGACTGAACAATTGATGTGATAAATCTTCCCCTAAAACACTCTCATTAAGAGTGTCTTAATCCCTCTATTAATTATGTTGCATCGGTGAGTTCACTGATCTCTTTTAGACTTAAAAACATTTCCCAGGGGCTCACAAGTATTACTCGTTTTTCTACGGTGAGGTACAGACTTTGAAAATCAGAGTCCTTCTGATGTTCACCAATTTGTATGCAAAACTAATAAGAAAATCAACTTCCCACCTAATGGCAAGTGGGCTCTGAACCTCCTGGAAAAAAAGCATTGGGGAGAGGAGTAATGGGAATGTACAGTAAAAATGATTCCTTTTTTTATTCTAAGTTTAAGTATTAAAGAAGAAAGAAGTGACTGGTCTGCTGCTCTGTAGCTGTCTCTGTCCTTCATCATGTAAGATTGAAAAATTTAAAAAGTTTGGAAATACTGAAGAAAGATTTCCTTGGCAATCTTTTCCTCCTCTATGAGGGCTGTGTTTTATTTCTTAGTAAGAATTCAGATGTGGCTTCTTACTGTGACAGTTGACTGATACATAACTGTTACATATGAATAATGTTAATAAAATTATGTAGGTCAGTGTTAAAGTCCTTGAACAGAAACTCGGATGTTGCCATTTCTGGTAACTCTTTGCAGAAATGGACCTCCCCAATCTAAGTGGTTTTCCAAGGTTTATCTCCCTTTACTGTATACTAATTTCTGAGAGCTGCTCTCAGTAAAGCAGCTACTGCAGTGCTGGGTCATTGTCTGTTTGGTAGATGATGATAAAGGAGCAAAATTACTTTAATGTTACTGTGGCAGAACCTGTACAGTCAGCCTGACTTTCTGCATCTGGAACCAGCTTTAGGCCCTATGGGAAGGGGCGGGGGAAGAACACACTTGGGATCTGGCTGGGAGGAGCAGAAAGCAGCTGCCCTTACCTGAGGAGAGAAGCTCAATGGGAGCCAAGAGTTGAGTAAGCGTGTGCTGCTCTGACCCTGGAGGGAAGGACATCCTGGGCTCTCTGCAAGCCAGCACGGGGCTGTGGCAGGAGGTGCTTGGCTCTCAGGTGGGATCAGCTATGATCAGAAACCAGGTGGGTTCAAAGTGCTTAAGAGAACAAGCTCAGTCCTTTTGCAGCAGATGGCTTTTTGTGTTTGAAATAGTGATTTATTTCTTCTTTCTTACTGCTCAATGTAATTAGCTTCTCTAATGACCTGTCTTAAATGGAGCCATTGAAAGGAATTGTGTTGGAGAGTTAAGCTGGGCAGGGGCAGCGTTGTAGCAGCTCAGGAGGGCTAGAAATGCCTTTATTTGACAAGTCTGAAGTTTTCATGCAGGTGCAAAGAGCTGGGGTATCTTTAAATGCCAGCAATAAATATTACAAATCCTGTCATAAAAGTGTAAGAGCTGGCCTAATTGTACTTCTGGGATTACCTGCCAGAGGGAATGGTACAGTCTCTTAATTCCACTCCAAGAAATTTTAAGTGATTTAGAATGAGTTGTCTGTCTTACTTGGGAAAACAAAAAAAAAGGTCTGCTCCTCAGGTTTTGACACTTGTGAGTTTTTCTGTCTGCTGTCTACCTTAATGAAATCCTTTGTTTTGATGAAGAACAGGGAATTCTCAACATTGATAACTTGATAGCAGTAATGGGGAAGGATGAGCTGCTAGCAGGTGCAACACCACAGTGGAAAATGTTGCTTTGCTTTCTGTGCATCCTAAAGAGCAGAGACTTGGATGCTTTCCTGGTCTTAGCCTGGGTTTAAATCAGGCATGTAACATTTGTTGGGGCAAGTATTGCACGTCTTGTCCAGGCAAAGCCCGCAGAATTGACTTGCTGGTTGTGGGTACCAATGGCAGGGTCATGCTGGGCTTTACAACCCCCTGGATGCTGTTTTGGGCAAAGACATGCCCCACATCTGAGTGAGTGCAATCCCAGTGTGTTCTGGAGTAATATTTTTCCACAGAGGTCGTTGAATTCATGCCTGGAGAGATCATGGATTTATTTCACAGCTGAAGCATGAGAAATAAGTTTTTCATGCCAATTCTAATTCACATATCTCCTTTCTGTAGCTATTCACCATAAGAATTTGCTCCAAAATACTCTGCTGTGGTTTCCTGCTGTTTTATAGATCCTGAGAAGTGCTGCATTTAATCATGAGTAGAAGTTATGCATTTATTTTTGTGCATTTGGTTTGAAGAGCTAAAAAGCATGCACAGAAGTCGTGCAGAGAGCAGAGAGTTCATGAGCACCAGATTTCCTGAGGCAGAAATATGCTGTAGCCATTGGGGTTTGTGTTTCTTTTTGTGTGTTTGCTTTTTACTGAGCTTTCCTTAAGGTAGAAATATGCTCAGTGTGTAAAACCTTGCAAGGAAAGGCCACTAAAACGTAGCAGGGAAGGCTTGTGTGGAACCTGACTGTAAACTGGTTCATGTGACTCTCAATCCAGGGTTTTGAAACCACTTAACATGGTCTTTTTATAGTTACTAACTCACTTATCCATAATGATGCACATGTCCCAAAGTGTGCTCCTATACAGCTAAATATAAATGTATACAATAATTCCCAAAGGTGTATCTTGTATTTTCTTGGTGCCCTTAGGATGAATCTTAGAGGCTTGCTACAATGAACAGCAGAGCAAAAGCTGAGACTTGAATGTTACTTAGATGCTAGGTTTTCTAAATCTGCCCAGAGCATGTTTTGAAAAGTTGCACATAGTTACTTACAGTGGCACAGTTTGTTGGAAACCCTTTCCTTCCCTTCCTCTGGAAGGACATTTGAACTTGAGAGCAGAGAAATGCCAGTCGTGTGAATAAGAGCCATACCGGTGTAACTGCTTTCACCGTGAAGCAAGAGCCAGGAAAGTCTGGCTTTGTCTGGGAATGAGGCACACCCTGGCCTCAGGAGAGCTTGCCCTCCCTCCTTCCCCTTCAGAGTCTAAAAATTGGGTTCGGAGACACATTCAGGCTTACCCTCGTCCCCAATTTCCTGCTCTTTCACACAGCTTGACTCCTTGAACGCTTTTGGGTCTTTTTTCCCTACTCCCACGCAAGCACGGAGATGTGATTATTTTTTTATTTGTAGTACAGAGTAAACGTGAAGATGGTGTTTAGTGTGGAAAACTAGATTTACAGACTCCACGATGCTTGGCAAGTGGTCTGTCTTAAACTGTACGCTGTGTGTAAGGGCTAGTTTAGTACGTTTCTCTCATTTTTGAAGCTTCAACTTCAGTTTAGCTTTCGAGCCTTCTGTGGAAATGTACAAAGCAGACACAGACTGTATGTTACAGTATGGCTGTTGCTGTAAGGAGATGCCGCTCACTAACCTTTCTGCCGTTTTGTGATGCAGGGGGCACCTTTTCTTCCTAAAAACTGAAACTCTTTTTCAGTTGCGTGTGCTGTTTAAATTTATCCTGTCCGGGGTATGGGGGTCGCCCGTCATTTTGTGTGACGGCGGTGGGTGGCACNCCTGCGAGGGGAGCCCGTGCCCGGGCGGGGAGGAAGAGAAAGGCGGCCCGAGCCGGGTTACAAGATGGCGGCGGCGCTGTGGTAACTGCTGAGGCGGAGCGGCGCCAGCGAGGCCCGGCCCGGGGCGCGGCGGCGCTGACTCGCCATGGGAAGCGGCGCGTTAAAGGCCCCGCGGTGCCCCTGAGCGGCCCGGCGGCCCCGCTTGCTCCCCGCCGCCCTCGCTCCATCGCCTCCGCGGAGGCGGAGCGGGCCCNCCGGGGCTGCCACCCGCCGTCGCCGGACCCGGCTGATGGTGCCTTCACTTGGGAGACCTCAGAGGATTATTGTTTTTATTATTATTATTTTCACCCTCGGTGCCTTCCCTTATCTTGAGGCTCGTGTGAAGTTTCCTTACCCCACAAGCCACAGCAGCGTTCGCTACCGTGGTCCTAGAGTTTTCCCCTCTCAGTATATAGAATTACGGAATATGCTGAGCTGGAAGGGACTAATCAGAATCATCCAGTCCAGCTCCTGGCCCTGCACAGACCTCTCAACCATTCCACTCTGTGCCTGAGAGCGTTGTCCAAGCGCTTCTGGAGCTCTGGCAGCTCCGGACCATTCCCTGGGGAGCCTTTTCAATGCCCGACCACCCTGTGGGGGAAGAGCCTTTTCCTAATATCCATCCTAAACCTCCCCTGACTCAGTTCCCATGCAGTTACTCCAGCCAGCTGCAGTTCCCAACCCCGAACAGAGCTGAAGCTGTGACATGTGAGGACATTTTGTTCTCTTTCGGAGCAATATCCTTTGCTTTCGAGGTGCTCTTTTCCTCCCTTTCTTACTGCTGTATGAAAGTTATTTGTTTGTTGCTCTTTTTCTCCTCGGGAATTCACTGGTTGTGTTCCAGTCGGGTGGCATCCCCTGTGTTTTATTGCACTTTAAAGTCAACTTAAAGGGTCTTTTTTAGAGGGGGGAGGTACGTGCTCCCCACTTGGTCAGCCGACAGGTGCTAATGTGCTAAATAAACCACCNCCCCTCGCCCCCCGCCCGGCTCCGGGCCCCGCCAGCCGGGGCTGCCACCCGCCGTCGCCGGACCCGGCTGATGGTGCCTTCACTTGGGAGACCTCAGAGGATTATTGTTTTTATTATTATTATTTTCACCCTCGGTGCCTTCCCTTATCTTGAGGCTCGTGTGAAGTTTCCTTACCCCACAAGCCACAGCAGCGTTCGCTACCGTGGTCCTAGAGTTTTCCCCTCTCAGTATATAGAATTACGGAATATGCTGAGCTGGAAGGGACTAATCAGAATCATCCAGTCCAGCTCCTGGCCCTGCACAGACCTCTCAACCATTCCACTCTGTGCCTGAGAGCGTTGTCCAAGCGCTTCTGGAGCTCTGGCAGCTCCGGACCATTCCCTGGGGAGCCTTTTCAATGCCCGACCACCCTGTGGGGGAAGAGCCTTTTCCTAATATCCATCCTAAACCTCCCCTGACTCAGTTCCCATGCAGTTACTCCAGCCAGCTGCAGTTCCCAACCCCGAACAGAGCTGAAGCTGTGACATGTGAGGACATTTTGTTCTCTTTCGGAGCAATATCCTTTGCTTTCGAGGTGCTCTTTTCCTCCCTTTCTTACTGCTGTATGAAAGTTATTTGTTTGTTGCTCTTTTTCTCCTCGGGAATTCACTGGTTGTGTTCCAGTCGGGTGGCATCCCCTGTGTTTTATTGCACTTTAAAGTCAACTTAAAGGGTCTTTTTTAGAGGGGGGAGGTACGTGCTCCCCACTTGGTCAGCCGACAGGTGCTAATGTGCTAAATAAACCACCTAAGACTGGTCTAAATTGCTCCGGAGCTGTTGCCAGGAGACATACACTACTTGCATACACAAGATAAAGTCCCTGCGTTTATAGTAGCTGGATGATTCACTTCTGAAGGGCAGCTGAAGGGAATAAAAACAAGTGGCCCACGTGGCTTCTCTGGGCAAAAACATTTTTATGCTGGGCAGCACGTTACTTGCTGGAATTTTTATAGTTGGCCTAAAAGACCACTAAACAAACTGGTTCTTGTACCAGATTTCAGGAGAAAAGAGTGCTGCAGTGGATTTTGGACTAAATTAGAAGAGAAAAATGTATTTTAATAGGGATATTGCTGTTGAATTTTGCCTTACTTAGCTTATTTTAGGAAATTATATTTAAAGGAGGCGGTTCTTGTGGATCTTCTGTGAGATTTGGATTAAGCTGTGAGTCTGTTGGCTGGCACGTGGGCAGTGGTGTGAGATGTGTGGAGATGTTTGTTTTGTTGGATTCAGTAAATCTCTCTTCATACCTTTTTCAGGTTCACTACTGTTAGAATCGAAGATAAATCCAAACACTGCATATCAAAAACAGCAGGCAAGTATTATTGTTAGGCTTTCCTTTCTCTGGTTGCTGATGCTGAGGAATTGTTTTGTGCTCAGAGTAATTTAATTTTTCAGGAAAAAAGGGAAAGCAGGACGACATGGAATTGTTGATGGTGTTTTTTATAGAGGTGAAAAACTTGCTTAGAAGCCTGTGGGTGCTAAGCACTTCACATTCTAGAAATTAATGTGTGGGTCTTCTAGAAAAATACATTTTGGACTTCAGGCTTTGAAGATAATATATGCAATTTGGATAAGTATTGAAATCATTACAGAAAAGATAGTTGGAAACATATATGTGTAGCTTTTGTCTCCCATGTCAGGCCATCTGAAATAATTGCAAAATTAGGGAGGCAAAACTTTGGCCAGCCCTGTTGGAAGTGCATTTGTTAATTTATTGGGTTCCTTTTCTGGAAAAAACACAAAGGAATTTGTCTTTGTGAGACTTCTTTCTTTGTTGTTGCTGTTTAGTTTTTATTTTAAGCCCTGAAAGCTCCTGTTGTCCCAGGTCAGGCCACAAGCCATGCTGAGAGTTACCTTTCCTAGGGGTAAACCTCCTGTAAGACAAAGAAGTAAAACAACTGGGAGCTGCGTTAATAGGTTATTTTTGGTTCATCCACTGAAAGAAACAGCTTACTGAATCTCTTCTGCTTTTATTGTTTTCCCTTTTTCAGCATGAATTTTTGATGTCTCTGCCTTCTTTGTTCTCATGGGTTTTCTGGAGTTTTTTCTGTCTGTTCCTTTCATTCAGTGTTTGATACTGTTCTTTGTGGTTATGGTATCCAGAAGTGTTTCAGCACTAGAAAACAGTAATTTTGTTCTTCCTAAGTCAGAGGGACACATCTTTGAGGATTTTGTTATAGTGACAAGTTGCAGTGTGAGAATTTGAGAAAGAGACTTTGTTATCTCCTGAGCATTGGTTGGCTCTTAGGTTAAGAGTGAGGTGGAGTTTTGGGCCAGCCTTTCCAGGAGGCTGTTTGCTGTGGTTTCTGCTTTTCACTTCTTAGGGATTGGTGGCTGTAGGCTTTCCTTGGGGGGGCCATGCTGAGGAAGGAGCTCTGCAGAGCTCCAGAAGCCAAGAGTCTTGAACTGCTTCCTGTTTACTAGAGGAAACCTGTACATAATGAAATACAAATGCAGATTTTGTTGCTGTAAAGTTTTAAAATGCTTCCTTTCACACCCTGTTTCCTGAAACTACAACTGATTAATTGTAGGCCTTTTTTACTTAGTTGGTAGCAAAATTTCAAGTGACTTAAGTAGCTTTTGTTACCACTTTTCTTGTGGAAAAGGTAGATCATAGCTTAGGAAGACTCGAGCTGAGGTTTATTTTGGTTGGCTTTTATTTCTGATACTAATGCATTTGTGTCCATGTAGCAGAAAGCATTTGCTTCACTGTTCGCTCTTTAAGGTTTGTATAACCTTGTGAAGCTTTTAGTTGGCACAGAGCATTGTCCTCAAGGTGATCATCTTGGATTTGGGGGAAGCTTCAGGGTGGTGCAGCCTGATGGAAAAGAAACATGCCCTGCCCACACATCTGCCTGACTTGAGTGGACTCAGAGGGTACCTAACGCTGAATCGTGGTTTGCATAACAGCATCCTGTGAAAAAAGGAAACCAACCACTGATTTTTCAGTGCTGTGTATCAATCTGTGACTTCCAGTATTACACGGTTAGTGCCAAGTTGTTCTGTAGCTATTTACTAACCCCAAACAGGACAGGCCTGTTACCTCCCTGCTCCAGTTGTGTTTGTGGTTCCTGGGGAATTCATTCTGTCCACGTGTTGGGCACACTGTCATCATGACTGCTTTCTCAAGGGAAATTTGGCTTGGATGTGTGGGACATAGGTGCCAAGATGCTCAGCATACAATGTAAAATTATCTCTAGTTAGATGAATGCAAAGAACATGAGAGCCTGAAGAGCTTTAGCTCCCCCTGGATTTTGGGATGTAGGCTTTGAGAGTTACCCACCTCTGCTGGACACCCCACATTAGCTAGAGGGCAGGGTCAGATGTGTTCTGGAGGCTCTGGCAGGAGTAGTTTCAAATGCTGGCACCACACCCATTTGTTGTTTCAACCTCTGCTGAAGGTTCCCTGGCAGAACTGGTAGAAGAGCAAGTGCATGGCTGAGAGACACGGAACTGCTGCAGAAATCCTTACTGGGAGTGCTGCCTTCTGGTGTTACCTTTCCTTTGGGTGTGCTCTGTTTGCAGCTCTGAGATGAAGATCATGTGCAAATCCTGTCTTTTGCCCAGAATTGCCATCACTCATGTGACAACAGAGTGCTTCGCTCGAGGCAAAATATGAGTTCCTGGTGGCCAGGATTTAACACATTTGCAGGGATGCTGTTAAAGCCGGCCAGAGCAGTTGCCAGAGGGCTTCTTCTCTTCTGTTTGATGCCAGCAGGAGCGTTCACGTACCGTGTGACAGGTCAGATGTAGGACTGAGTCAGTTGAAACACGTCTTCCCGCTGGATTCATTTTTATTGACACGTGTTCCCCATCTGCTTCCCTGTGCAGCACCTTGGTGCTGGCCTGGGGATGTGCTGCAGTGTGGGGACATGGAGAGGTGGAGTAGCAGGCACGGTGCAAACCAGTACCCGCACTGGAGAAGGGTTTGAACTGCTCTGAGTTTCAGTTTTTGTTCAGAATTAATCTTTTTTGTCTTTGTGGTACTTGAGCAAATTAAGGAGCGTTGCTGTTGCTCATGGATGGAGCAGCATGGCCTCTAAGCAGGTGGGAACGGTAGAGCCAGGCCTGGAAGGTGTCTGTCTGTGTGTGCTCTTCGTGGGTTGTCTGAGGACATGCAGGAAGTGTGTGCCAGATGAGTACATCTTATACTGGTATTGGACAATTATTTTCTGTTGAAACCATCTTTCAGTCTTTCTGAAATATTTTTGGAAAAGCTTATATAACTTCTGCTTTGTGTGGGCAGTACAGATTGTAATGAATACCATTCAGTAACTCGAGAATTTTCACAAATTTTTGACTGCAGTCCCTGGGTGCCTGGAGTCATTTTAACTTACTGCATTAATTCTCTTATTTGAATCATCCTGGGCTATGAATAGGGTTGCTGAATGTGTGTGTCCTTCTTTGTCCAGTGAAGCACCTCTGAGGCTCAGCCTACTGGGGAGGGCATTGATTCTGAGTGTCAGGACATCAGTACTTGCACAGAATGTTTCAAGATCAGCATTTCAGATTTGGAATTCTGTAGCAGCCATAAAATAGTACGTAAGAATTATTTTTTGGTTAATCTCTTAAAGAGAACCAGATCAGAGAGCTGATGAGGATTTTCAGTGCAAGCAGTTGACAATTACTATTTTTCTCTTGAAGCCCAGGTGAGTTGTTGACTCTGAAATGGCACACGGTAAATACAGAGATCCAGATGTCCTGAGCTGGAGATGAGGGGGGATGGCTGTGAGTGAAAGCCATGTCACCTGTGAGAACTTGGACCAGTTGTGAGTTGGAGCCTGGCGGCAGAGAGGCTCCCTATTAAGATTTGTCTCTGTAGGAGAAAAGTGCAGGTGTAATATAGGACACTGTAATATAAATAAACAACTCACAGCAGTGCTGAAACCACAGTGCATTGAATTCCGTTCTTTCCACAACAGGGAAACTTTGTTTCTCTAAAGAAATGTGTAAAAATTAGTAAGAAAGGAAAAAAATGGTGTCTGTGCAAATTCCATTGTTTTTAGTGTGGCCTGTGATTATTTTGGCTGAAGGAAGTGGATCTATTGGTAGGCATTTGTCAATGGTGATGTTATTCTAAATTTTATTTTCAAAGGAGAAAAAGGGCCAAGACAAAACCCCCAAGATACACAACTCCCTGTGGATATTGAGGGATTAGGATTACTGTAGAAATGAACTGAAGAATTAGTGTTGTATCAGTGCTGCTGATGTTCATTCATGTTCCAGTGATAGTTGTAGCAGCTGGGAAGTTGTGTTTGTTGAGCCAGATGTGTGTTTTCCAAATGACTGCTGATGGCAGAGGGAACCTACTGTCCCATGCCAGCAGTCCTTCCCCTGTAAGGGTCAGTCCCCTCACACCTGGAAGTACAGGAGTGCTCCCTGGCTGGGGAGTGTAAGCCCAAATAACTGCATTTACAAAGGTCTGTTTAAACCTTACTGCCCCTGGAGCTTCCTAAGGAATATTGTCATGTGTTTCTTTGAGTTTCCTTGCTGAGCTTAACGATACCACTCTTAATATTTTGTGTTCACTAAAAGTGATGCATAAGCTCAAGACCTAACCAGCCTTGATGAGTTGTGTGGTGAATATTGACCATTGTAAATGTGGAAATTAAATTAACTTACTGACCGTTAAGCAAGGGCTTGCTAGCATTTAAAAAACACTCCAGTATTTAAAAAACTCTGGTCACAGTTCAAGGAAGTCAACAAACTTGGAATGTTGAACAGTTTTGCTGGAGTCTATCAAATATGCTGGAGAGTTAGCAGAGAGCTGCTAAGTTTGGATATTTTTATATGAAGGTGAGTTTGCTGTAGGTTGGTGAACTGTTCTCCTGGTGTTGTCTGGGACAGAGTTAATTTTCATCCCAGTAGCTGGTGCAGTGGCTGGTGCAGTGCTGTGGTTTGGATTTAGGATGAGAATGACATTAATAGCACAGAGATGTTTTAGTTGGTGCTGAGCTTCAGTCAAGGACTGATGAATTCCCCATGCTCTGGCAGTGAGGAGCTGCACAAGGAGCCGTGAGGGAGCATGGCCAGCACAGCTGACCTGGCCAGAGGGATATTCCATACCCTGGGATAACAGGGGCACTGGATAAACTGAGGGGGTGGCCAGGAGGGGCTGATCGCTGCTCAGGTGGTGCTGAGCAGCTTGGTTGTGCATCACTTATCTGTCAGAGTTTATTCCTTTCTTCACTTTCCTTTTTTGCTGTAACTCTTATAATTGCTTATTATACTTTACTTTATTTCATTTTTTAAACAGTTCCTACCTCAAGAACAGAACTTTCACCTTGTCCTGATTCTCCTTCCCATCCCAGTGGTGGGAGGAAGTGAGTGAGCGGCAGTGTGGCACTTCCTTGGCAGCTGGGTTAAACCACAACCACTCTGTATTTGAATATTGAAGTACAGTCTTGCTTTCCTTACAAGACAGCAGCAAGTGTCCCAATAAAACCTC
This sequence comes from Illadopsis cleaveri, assembly GCA_013399915.1. Taxonomy (NCBI): domain Eukaryota; kingdom Metazoa; phylum Chordata; class Aves; order Passeriformes; family Timaliidae; genus Illadopsis; species Illadopsis cleaveri. The sequence goes on along the minus strand of VXBB01009993.1, from coordinate 1,552,002 downwards.
TTCAAAAACCACTGTAGCCTATTCAGAAATTCTGTTGAAACTTCCAGATCTGCTGTGCAAGTGCACAAATTGAATTGATGGAGACAATAGTAACTCAGAAGAAAAACCTGGGTCAGATGAAAATAACTGACAAGATGGTTGTAACTTTAGTAAGAACTTAAGAGTTTTGTATTATTCAGACTGTATGGCTTTTAATTCAGAAAGGAATATTTGAACATTAGCTAGGCATTATATCTCACTTAGCTCGGGTTGTCTTAAATGCTTTCTGAGGGGAAAACTGAAATCTCAGGGGATTTGTTTCTAACTTACTAAATATGAAAATACTTAACCTGTTGTATTATATTGTAGGTTTTCTTAATCTAGTGTGTGCATTCCCATTTCAAGACTGTTGGCTCAAGAAATTATCTTGAAGAAAAATGCCATCATAAGTGGCTTGGATATGAAAAATAGTATCTTCAAATAGGTTTTGTGTAAGGTAGCGGTCATAAAATAACAAGAAAGAAAGTTGATGTTCCTTATGGCAGAACAAATGATTTAATATTTTAGTGGTTTATGTTCTTTTTTGACAAGTGTGGCTTTAATTAAAATGATTTATTCTGTAGACATTGGCTGTAAAGGAATAGAGATTAATATGCAGTGCATATTAATGCATATTATGCAGACCTGTTTCAGAAACAATTACTTTCTTGGTTTTATCTCAAACAGGACACCCTGATTGTTTGGTCAGAAGCAGAGAACTATGATTTAGCACTGAGTTTTCAAGAAAAAGCTGGCTGTGATGAAATTTGGGAAAAAATCTGTCAGGTACAGTAAATTGAAGCATGCTGTTTTTATTCCAGGTATTTTAGCATCTTGTGTGACTTGATGTATTTGTGAATCCTTTTTAAACCTGCTTGCAAAGTGAGCAAATATTTGTTCTTTTCTGTGCAAGGTCTTAAATTGCCCCTGCTTAGAGCACCAGTTGTTGTTCTCATGATTGAATGTCAGGCTTTTCAAAAATCACTGTAATGGTGGGACTCAGGTGGTTGGTGTTTTTTGGGAGGGGAGTGGTGTTTGTGTGATTGTGTTTATTAGAAGGGGGCTGCCAGAGTTCCATGGTTTGATTGTCCCTCTCCCAGCTGGCCTCAGGAAGGAACTTGTCGGAGTGCCGTGGAACTGCAAAAGTGCTGTAAGGAACCAGAGAGCTCAGATCCCATTGCAGCTGCCTTGGGACACGTTGGGCAGTTGAGTTGTGTTGTTATTTTGGTTACTGACCTGCTCATTTTTGGGCACATTTCGGGATCAAACAGTAACTGTGCACTCCTCCCTTAGGTTCAGGGTAAGGATCCTTCGGTGGAAGTCACGCAGGACCTTATTGAGTCAGAAGAGGAACACATAGAGGAAATGCCTGAAACCAGTCCTCTGATTGATCTTCCTACTTGTGAACTCAACAAACTTGAAGAGATTGCTGACCTAGTTACCTCTGTTCTTTCCTCACCCATCCGTAGGGAAAAGCTGGCGCTGGCCTTGGAGAATGAAGGCTACATTAAAAAACTGTTACAGCTTTTCCAAGTCTGTGAGAATTTAGAGAACACCGAAGGCTTGCATCATTTGTATGAAATTATTAGAGGAATTTTGTTCCTCAACAAAGCAACTCTGTTTGAGGTGATGTTCTCTGACGAGTGTATTATGGATGTGGTTGGATGCCTTGAGTATGATCCTTCTTTGGCTCAGCCAAAACGGCACAGGGAGTTCTTGACCAAAACAGCAAAATTCAAGGAGGTTATTCCTATTACAGACTCTGAACTCAGGCAAAAAATCCACCAGACTTACAGGGTACAGTATATTCAGGACATCATCTTGCCAACACCATCTGTTTTTGAAGAGAATTTTCTTTCTACCCTCACTTCCTTTATTTTCTTCAACAAAGTTGAGATTGTCAGTATGTTGCAGGTAAGTGTTTTTTCATATGGTCTAGATGGTGTGTGTGTAGATACCTGTAGATACAGTTTCAGAATGGATTACAGTTAATCACACACCATTTACACAATGTTTTGAATGCTTCCCCTGCTCTCTGATACCTTTGATTTTGTATTTTGAAAAGGAACACTTCCGGTGAGTATACTAATATTTTTTAATGGGTTGTAAAGCTGAAGATTTTTGTCCTTGATTCCCAAGCAACATACAGTTTTTGGTCATGTTTGTGTAGGTATTTAGGGAGCAGGCAACTTGTTGTATTCTGTATTAGGGACATGGTGCTGTTTTTGTAACATATTCTGGATCTGTAATTCAAAAGAGCATGTTCAGAACCATTCCTGTTACTCTACTGTTACATCATGGTACTAATTTCAAATGTTTATGTTGTCTTAAAGATTAAGTAATTAGTTACTGGGGTTTTTTTTCATATAGATATCCAGAAGTAGTCATGAATAAATAACCAAGCTGTTAATTTAGGAAAAGCTGTCCTGCAGTTTGTAGTCAAAAGAGGCTCCAAGGTGATTGGGACCCTGGAAGGAGCCTCGGTGAAGAGCTGTGTGAATTCATGGCTTTTTGGGATTTTCACTTGGTGCTGTGTTGTGCAAACTCATGGGTACCCGAGTGGCTTTATTCTGTTTATCTGTGTCCAAAAGTGGTACATTTCTGTAGGATACATCACAGGCCTCTTGGGGTGAGTGTGGAGAACCTCTGTGAAACACCAGGAGCTGAGGAGAAGAGGAAGGGAGTAAAAATGGTGGAAAGAAAGGGGCACTGGAGACATATCCATATGGAATATGCTAATGAGTTCAGATACGGGTGAAATATGATAAAGAGTTCAATAGAGGACTGGAAAACAAAACTGAGTGATTGCAGAGAATTGCATGAGTATGCTGTTTGGCTTCTTTCTACTATCTTCCTTGTGGCTCAATAGCAGAAAAAAACCCAAAAAATTAAATCCCTCTTGCAAAATCAATGGCTTTGTGTTAAAGATTTTCCTTTAAATTCTTTGGCATATATTTTCAAAAGCTGAAAATAAATTCAGTATTATGCTCCTGAGGCCACAGTCCTGTTTGCATTTAGAGATTTTTAAGTCTGTAGAGTTCTTTATTTTTCATTGAGGCTGTACAGTACTGAATATTTAATTGTGCAGTAACAGAGAACTCTGATTTGTTTTTACCTGGAGTACTCCTTGCAGAAAGTTCTGAAATCCTCTGTCAGTTCTTTGCTGGTTCTGCTGTGGCTGTCTTTGCCATCATAGATGGAGTTTGTGGCACACAGGTTTCCCTGCTTGTTCTAAAGTCTGTAATTGAGATGTCTGGTGATTTACAAATAATGTTTGATCCTTGAGAATTACAGGTTGAGAAGAAAGCACACATAGAAAAGATGTTATAGCATACTTGAGGAAAATTCCCTGCTAGTGGGGACCTCAGGTCCAGGACTGCCTTCGCAGGCCTGTGGTGTAAATCAGCTTGTTGGGCACAAGAACTCTAAAGCTCCTTTGGGTTTGGGGAGCACATGGGACGTCCTGTTACCCTAAATACACTGGCAAAGCTCCCTGGGAGAAGGCAGTTTAGAGGAGCAGCAGATTGTGTTTGCCACAGCAGCAAAGCTCCTTTCTACGTGCCACAGAGCACTAGATCCCAGTGCTGCTGCTGCTGGAAGGGCAGCCACGTGAGAAAGGAACCTCCATTCATCCCATGCTTCAAGACACAGGACTGGGCTGAGTAGCAGCCTTAGATGAGCCGGAGATGTTTCTGTGCTCAGGTGTTCTGCAGTAGGGATTTTCTACTATATCTGCTGTTGATTGTAGTATGGTTTGGGGTTTTTTTTTGTAACAGGCTTAATTAAGCTGCTTAAGCCAGCAAAGCTTAAAATAAACTACTAAATCTGTGTATGTTGCACTCCCTGTGATGTTGATTCCAGGTATCATTTGTTTGTAAAGCACTTCTATCCCCACATCTTAAAATTGTCAGGAAAACATTTGCCATTATTTGGTTTGCATTACTGTAACTGTAAAAATTCTGCATTAAGTTATTCTGATAAAGCAGATTTTAGTGACAGCACACAGCAAAATAGAGAGGTAAGCACACTCTGTGTTATGCAATGTAAAGTTCATGTATATTTATTGGAATGCTGCTGTTCTGTTCATTTTGGTTCAATGCACAAGTTTATTGAGTTGAATTGGTACAGTGATGCAAAATTTTGTAAAGCTGTAGTATGTTACTGTTTGCTGTCAGATTTATATTGTTTTTAAAAGGTAGCAGAAGCATTTGAATTGGAGAGAATGTCAACACTATTTTCAATGTGAAAGAGTGCAGAATAATTAAAGAGCAGAAAGTGTCTGAATCCTTGAGAGATGCTGATGTTCACCCTGGTTTTGGGTACCTCTTGATCTTATGGGGTAACTGAAATGTTTTGCAAGAAGTGAGGTGTTGTCCTGTATCTACTTAAAGTATAACTCTTAATAATAAGAGGATGTGAATATGAAAAGCCAGTAATAGTTCATAAAGTTTCCCAGCTTGGCAAAGCAGAGCACACACAAGTGGGAGAGGATGTTTTATTGTGAGTAAGGTAATGGGGACATGGCTGCAAAGTTGTCCTTTGGCTGGCACTTTGTAGTTGCAGTTTTAGGTACCATCACTGGGCTCAGCTTCACCTGGCTCTGGTCTCCTGGAGCTGCTTCTGCTGCTCAGAGGGAGTGCTGAAACAATGCCCTGGGAAAGATCCTGCTGGATGTGTGCTCTGGCATTTGTCTGCTTTGGGATAAATTTGATGGAGGGCTGGACTTTCTGCAGGGTTGGATCCTGTAAGGATGGAAGTTCTTTCCCAGAGGCACTGTGTAAGGTGTGTTCCTTTTTTGTGTTCACAGGAAGATGAGAAATTTTTATCAGAAGTTTTTGCACAGTTGACAGATGAAGCTACAGATGATGACAAGCGGTGTGAACTGGTAAGTCGCAGCTCCCCGTGGTGCCTCCATGGCTTTATGTGAGAGGGATGAAGGACAAACAGTGAAACTCTTCTGCAGTCACTGAGGGATTTCTGTGGAATCAACCAACACACAAACTGCGACAAAATGCAGCTGTTTGCTCCTTTCAGAAAGTTTTCTGACCCAAATATACCTCTAATTCCTTTTTCCCTGTCCGACAGGTGAACTTTTTCAAGGAATTCTGCGCTTTTTCTCAGACATTACAACCTCAGAACAGAGATGCATTTTTCAAAACTTTGGCAAAGTTGGGAATTCTTCCAGCTCTTGAAATTGTAATGGTGAGTGAAACTTGAAGCTGATTTTAACTCAAGTAGAACAGCCACATCCATTGAAGCCGTTTGGGCTCTGCTGAGCCCCTCTGTGTCCGTTTTGCTGTGCTGGGAGTGGCAGTTTATTGGAGGCTGCCCCCAGCTCTGAAGCGCCTGACCTGGCTGCTCTGGGCGTTTTTACTCTCTGTGAGCCTGTGGTCAGCGCAGTCCTTGGGACAGGGGGTGTAAAAACTGGCAGAGGCTCTTTGTGCAGTGCCAGCTGGATTGGTGTTGTAGTTGTTGCTGGCCCAGGGCCAGAGAAGTATTTTTAGATAATCTTGAACTGTTGGCTGGTTCCTCCCAAAAGATCCTGTAATCCTCTCGTTATTAGATTAATCTGTCCTAATCAGCAGTGGGAAAAGAGAATTTCTTTCACTTCTGTGGCTGAAGCAGCTGTTACTGCCTGACCATTGCAATTAATTTTGCTGGTTTATTGTTTTTCTGTAACTCTATTACTGTGTTTCTCATAGAAACTCTTGTAATGAGATGCTCTCAAAACTTTAAACTACTTATTATTTGTACCTTTACTTGATAATAAATACCAACAACTTGATTTGCTTGCTAATCAATTTCTCTCTTTATTAGGGAATGGATGATCTGCAAGTTAGATCTGCTGCTACAGATATATTTTCTTATCTAGTAGAATTTAGCCCATCCATGGTCCGAGAATTTGTGATGCAAGAGGCCCAGCAGAGTGATGATGTAAGTCAGGGTGGTTTGCAGTTTGTTGAGTATACCAATCTTTGGGCGAGCAGGAAACAAACAAAACAGCAAAACAAACCTCTAGAAATACAGGAAAAGGTAGATTTAATATACAAACATTTCTGAGCATGTTGGTGCTGTATGAGTTTACAGTTTTGGAAATCTGGCTAACAAGGATTGTAGCCAGATGTAGATTGGAGATGTGGATTGTAGATGTGGAGGGTTGTGCTTGACAGAATTTCTGTATCCGAATGCAACTCTCAATTCTTCAGTTTCATTTAAAATGATCTTCAAAAAATTAGAGAGACTATGGAAATTACTTTCCACTGTGTCTAATTGTTTGGTGGCGTGTTTGTTTGGGATTTTTCTGCAGGACATCCTTCTCATCAATGTGGTCATTGAGCAGATGATCTGTGACACAGATCCGGAGCTCGGGGGAGCTGTTCAGTTAATGGGGCTGCTGAGAACTCTGATTGACCCAGAGAATATGCTGGCCACAGCCAATGTAAGGACATGTGGGGGGTACAGATACTGCACTGGCTCAGCAGAGCTGAAAACCTGACATTCTCTGTGTTTGCTCTGATAGTGAATTTAAACAAGCCAAAAATAAACTTAATGTTTCCATTTTGGGGCACTGTGCAGGTGTTCATTAAAAAAGTTTGGCCAAGCTTTTTGACCTGTTGATGTTTTCTCAGTAGATGTTTGCATGGTGGGGTTTTTTTTGTGATGGTGAGCTTGGTTAGTTGTCCCAAAATGCAAAAACTGATCTTCCTTGAGCAAAGACAGTACTGCAGGCCCAACAAATACAGGCAGACCTGAAGGAGCCAGTGGAATTCTGTATGGGCTGTTTCCTATGTTACTGTTCTTTCTTAATTAAAACCCGTGTACAAATCCCAGTGTTTAATAAAGTTATTTTTGTTTTAGAAAACAGAAAAGAGTGAATTTCTAAATTTCTTCTACAACCATTGTATGCACGTTCTCACTGCACCGCTTCTGGCCAATACAGCAGAGGATAAATGTGAAAAAGGTACTGAATTTTTCCATTTTCTTTCTCCTCCTTTCAGGCCAGCAGTGTTTGGCAGTGACTGACAGTGCTGGTCCCAGGGGTCAGCCTGTGATGCCAGCTGGGAATGTGCTTGTGGAAAAGTGCTGCTCCCCCAGGGACAGGGATTCTGTGGGCAGCAGTTCTCAGCTCTTCCCTGCAGCTCTGGATGTTGCTGTAGCATTGTGCTGTGCTTGGTGGATGATACACTTCCTTGGTGTTAATCATGCTAATATACAGTTGTTAATTGCATTTAAAAAATGCTTCCTGTAAAGCAGAGAGTGTCTATAGGTCTCATATTAAATATAAAGAAAAAAAAGTTTTGCACATTTTATACAAAAATAAAACTTGTAAAATATCTGTAGTACTCATATGAATGCATTATTTGAAAAATTTAGGATTGGTGCCTTTATTCTATATCATATTCCTAAGTTTTAGGTTATACATTTTCACCTGAATGGATTTAAAACTTTGTAAGGTAAATTAAATACAGAATTCTCATCTGGCTGCATTCTTGCTGCGTGTTTACGTGTCTGTAGCTCACCAGCATTTGATCTGATGGAAAATCTGACCACTTGTTAGAATTGATTGGTTATCCCCAACTTTTAAATCTTGACAGTGCTTTGAAAACCTTTTTCTGATTTTTGTTTTTATTTTCTCTTTGTCAGATGCAGTAGTTGGATCCACTAAGAGTAATACAATTTGTCCTGGTAAGTCTAAATTGACACAGGACTTGAATTGTCCTGTGTGCTGTGTATGGTATTCTATTAAAAAAAAAAGAAAACAACAGTTAGGCATGCTCATACTTTATTTCTTTTAATACTTTTTGCTGAAAGAGATGCAGGGGCTTTGCTTCACTTGAGATGACTGGAAGCTAAAGGAACATTTTCATCTGTTTTTAAGTTTTTTCCTAGTCAACCTTGCTACTGAAAATTTAAGTTGTTCATTTTTCTTGCAGATAATTACCAAACAGCACAACTACTTGCCTTAATTTTGGAGCTGCTTACTTTTTGTGTGGAACACCACACATATCACATCAAGAATTACATTATGAACAAAGATTTGCTAAGAAGAGTACTGGTATTGATGAATTCAAAACACACCTTTCTGGCCTTGTGTGAGTATGGAGCTGTTGTGATTTCCTTCTTCCAGGCATGGTGGGCACTGTGTGAAAGGTGTTCCAGTGTACACTTGAACCTGAAATTCGTGTTAATGAGCGTGGATGAGATTGTATTGCTCATGGCTTGGGGTTGCATCTTCTCTGGGTAACATGAGGGGTTTCAGTTCTTTCCATGAGACCTGGCATGTGGTTATTAACTTCTTGAATTTTTCTTCCCACAGGTGCTCTTCGCTTTATGAGGAGGATAATCGGCCTGAAAGATGAATTTTATAACCGTTACATCACCAAGGGAAACCTCTTTGAGCCAGTTATCAACGCCCTGCTGGATAATGGCACTCGGTACAACCTGCTCAACTCTGCTGTGATTGAGCTGTTCGAGTTCATCAGAGTGGTGAGTGCAGCTGCAGCTCCAACAAGAGCAGTCAGCTCCTTGGAAAACAAGGACTTGCAGCAGCTCCTGAGATACCTGCTGCCAGTGCCTTCATGTGTGGGAGGCTTTGCTGGGAATCTGTGGTCTGTGAAAGTGAAGGGCCGTTTTTAGTTGTAGGATATGGTAGCTGCTGTCTTTTCCAGCAAGAAGAACATTAGGAATTGTAGGATGTGGTGAGACACTTGATAGAGGGGGACTGACCAAAAGGTTCCTCGTCCCACATGAGCTGCTGTAGCTGCTGAGGACTGGGAAGAGCTGGAGCCTGTGGGGAGGACAGGGCATAGCCCTCCTACATAAAATCTTCAACAGAAGTATCACAAATACAATTGAGACACTGCTGAGTCCATTATTTGTTTCTATGGGAAGCCTAATATTTATTTCTTGATTTTATCTCTTTTATTAAGGATCAATCTGATTTCATGCGTCACATTTGTATAATACTGCACAATAATGTTTTGGCTCTGGGCAAGAAATCAGTTACTTTCCAAACTAAACTCAAAAGCTTTCTGAACTTCTGCCTGTGCCCCTTTGAGGCTGAATCCCTGTTTTGTTCTTCTACAGGAAGATATTGAGTCCCTTATTGCACATATAGTTGAAAACTTCTATAATGCACTTGAATCAATTGAGTATGTTCAGACGTTCAAGGGACTGAAGACAAAATATGAGCAGGAAAAAGATCGACAAAGCCAGAAGCTGAACAGGTAGGCCCCAGTTCTGTGCTCTGAGCCTGGCAGAGGCTGTTTTCCCAGAGGGCAGCAGGAGGCTGGACTGGGGTTGGGTTTCATTCTTGGTAAAAACTTCATGGATTAGAGGAAAGCCCTGTCTGCCTTTCCTTGTGGCCTAGTGTAGTAGAGCTGATGTTGACCAGTGGACTAAATGTTATGTTCAGAAAACTCTCAGCTTTAGAAGAGCAGAATGTTGCTCTGTCACTCTGATTTGGGATTCAGTCTGGCTTATCATCCGCTGGGCTGTTTGTGAGTCTTGGGGTGAGGGTAGAACCTGAGATGAAGCTGCATTGCCTGCTCACTGAATTCCCTCTAGAGCTCTGGAAGGCATTTCTGATCCTGAGCCTGAAACAGCAGCCAAGCTGGAATCCCTGTGTGTGTCTCTTACAGTGTCCCATCCATATTGCGTAGCAATAGATTCCGCAGGGACGCCAGAGCCTTGGAGGAGGATGAAGAAATGTGGTTCAATGAAGATGAAGAGGAAGAAGGGGAAGCTGTTGTACCTCCAGTTGAGAAGTCAAAACAGGAGGATGATTTTCCAGATAGCTATGAAAAATTTATGGAAACTAAAAAAGGTATTTACTCCGTTTGAGCTTGTTGGCACTGGAAGTGCTCCATGGCAGATACGTGGAGTATCACCTAAACTAACCTGTGGTTTGTGCTTTGTACCTCAAGCAGCAGTACAGGGTATATCCATGTAATTGAGTCATGAGATCCAAACATGTCTTTGCAAACCAGTTTAGGATTAAAATAACAAGTTAAACTGCTTGGAGCACGCATCTGGTTTAAATGGTATTCAAAAGCAGGACTTTGAATGTGCCTGTGTGCTCCAGGTGTCCCATGTCCCTGTCCAGGCCCTGCTCAGTTTGCTGCTGGTTGGGCTTGACTGGGGAACTGAGAATTGCAGAATTGGAACCAAAATACCTGCTGGCTCTCGCCCTGCGATTACACTGTGATGTGGATTGTACTCCTTGGTGTGCACTGATACCTAAGTGTGAAAATGTTTGTCCCTCAGCTAAGGAGAGTGAAGACAAAGAGAATCTTCCAAAAAGGACTTCAGCTGGGGGATTCAAATTCACTTTTTCCCACTCAGCCAGCCCAGCCAACGGTGCGAATGGTGCAAACAGCAAATCTGTGGCAGCTCAGACATCACCAGCGAGCTCCAATGGCTCCTCTTCCAAGAACACGGCCCTGAGTCCGTCGGTGCCAGCCTCCAAGGTGGGAGAACTCGTGTGGGGCTGTCCCAGGGTAGCAGCAGCAACAGCCTGTGGGCAGCAGGGCTGAGTTGGGGATAAATTCACCCTGAGCTGTGCAGTGAATCCCTCACTGCTCTGGGGAGGTCTGAGTGGGGTTGGACTCCTTTGGAATCTGGTGGCGCAGTCTCATCCCACATCATCTGCTTCATTTCACTGTTGCCACTTTTTCTTCCTCCTCAGTTGCTGCTCTGTGTATCTGATGTACAAATGACTTTTTGGGAACTCTGTTAGTGTCCCCCTGGCTGGGGACTTACAGAGTGTTTTTGAGGAGACAAATGCAGTGAGTGGCCCTGCTGTGGTGCCTGACTCAGCTGTGCATTATTGGAATACTCAGCCACGGAGCTCCTGAGCAGCTACAAAAAAGTGTGGCAGGGGCTGATTGCCCACCCTAAGGCTGAGCAGCCAAAGGGATGTCAGCCTGCACGTTGGAGTTCATGTTTGTACCGCTAGGCTGAATGTGATTTTTAAACAGTTCTCAGTCCAGACCCAGAGGAGTGAGGAAGCTCTGGTACCTTTTGCAGCTTGAGGTTCAAACCCATTTTCCAGACAAATGGGATTGGAATGCCAGAGGTTGGTGTGCTCTGGACAGGTTGGCTGGAGGTTTTGTTCAAAATTTGCACCTTTCTAGGTACTTCTTCAATATAAAAATTTCCGTTTTTCTTTTTCTAATTGCCAGGGAAGTCTAGTTGGGCTAGTGGATTATCCTGATGATGAAGACGATGATGAAGAGGAGGAGACATCTCCAAGGAAAAGACCTCGTCTGGGTTCATAAAAGAAACCAAAACTTTGGAATAAGAACTTTTATGATGGGGTTTCAAATGCTGCAACTGTTTTAAGAGCTAAAAAGGATTCAGAAAGCTTTGTCCCATGAGTATATAAGATAATACAAGGAGTAGCAAAAGAAACTCGGTGTATCAGCTAGAAAGGGTTAGTTCTGTAAACACAAAGCTTCCAAGGAACTTAATGTCTTTCTAGAAAATAAGGAGTCTGCCATTCAGGCTGTCAAAAAAATGAAAAATTAAAAAAAAAAGGTGGGTTAGCATTCTCAGAACCTGGATGATGGCTTCTCAGCAAGGAAAGTCTCAGGTGTCGGGAGGGAAGGGGGGAGGGAAAGGTATGGTAACACTTTTTTTTAAATATTGCAGGGTTTCCCCAGTGTTTAACAGAACTAGGAAAAAAAATTTCAAGCTTAAATTTTGAACCCAGTAATCTTAATTTTGTAATGGTGCTGTCAGTTGTGTTCTTTTAGCAATGCCTCTTTTAAAAATTTTTAAGGGAAAACTAACTCTGTTTGCATAAGAACAATCCATATTTTGGGACCATTTATTACCAACTAAACTGCATTTCTCATGGTTGGAGGGAGGGACACTGCAGTTACAGTGTATGTTGAGTTGTTTAAAACAGTTAAAATAAGTTTTAATTTGTATTTTCCAAGAGGAGAGAATGGAAGCTGGATTCAAAATGAAAGGTTTTGCTTGTTTTGTCAGTGAGATGTCCAGATATCTATGCCAAGGAGCAGAAATATCTTCCCAAGGGTCTGCAGGAGCTGCTTGTGTCACGATGGGGCTGCACCCAGTACATCCCTCAGCTGTTGGCTTCAGGTTGGGAAGAGCTTGAATTCCAACCGCGCTCTGTGGTGTTCCAACGGCTGCCTTCTCTCGGAGCAGCCGTTTCCCTGTTTGGGAGCTGAAATTGCATGGTTGAGGTGGGAATAAGAAACACTCACAGGCTTTTCATAGTGATGGACTGAACAGCATTTTAACACCAAAGTCAGTTTGGACCAAGATGGGATTATTGCCAAGAGAACACTTTGAGGGCTTGGAGGCGAAATCCACAAGCAGCACCTGAACCTGGGGGTGGTACAAAAGCTGTTTTTAAAACACAAAAGCACATTCCACATAGGTGAGTGAACTGTGACAGGAATAGGAGAGTTCATGGCAAGGTGACAGAGGCAAACAGTCCAGGTTTTATTTTCAAGAGCAGCACATGAACTGTAAATATTTCAATGTTAGTTTGCCCATATGTGATCTGAGATCATGACTAAGTGAGGAGATTTCCCAGCAACTGTGTCAGAGATGTTAAAGATGGAACCAGCTGCAATCCACCACATAGATCACTCTTGTAATATGTGTTATGGGTCCATTTCTCCTGGAATAGTTTAAACTGAAGCAGTTTCTCTGTTTTGGAGATTTTTGTAGTTAGTTTTAATTTTAGCTCTTGTTTGGAAAAAGATGGGCTGTCTGTGTAGATATGAAGTATAGTTTTTTCCATAAAACAGAAGTTTATTTTGTATTAAAGATACCACTGTACTTGTTTTACACCATTTGTATACATGTGGTGAATATTAATGCTGAACTGTAAAATTCAGGAATTAAAATGTGACCCTGTAATTCCATAAATATTGCTTTTGTTTGGTTTGTTACACATGGTAAGTGAACTCAGACTTTTCAATGTGGCTGTTGTAGGATATTGTTTAAGGTTAGTTATCCATGCAGGTTTCAAAGTAACTCCATACCAGTGGATGGAATCCCAGAGGGAATGGCTGAGCTCTTCCCAAAGTGTAAGCAAGACAGGTGTTCTGATGGACCCAGGGACAGTGGTGGTGTCCCTGGAGAGCTCCAGGCCACCCAGCACAGGACTCTGCGGGAATACCCATCAGCTCCAGAGCCAAGGAAGTGTTTGCCAGTAAAGAGAAGCTACAGAACCATCCTCGTGTGCTCATCTTGAGCTGCTTTGCTTGCCAGCGGGTCCTTTGTCTCCATCAGTAAAGAAGATTCACAGGCCATGAGAGCAGCAGGTACCTGGGATGTGCCTTCACTCACCTGAGGAAAAGTGGCATCACCTGGAGCATGGATCTGCATTCCCAATTCTCTTCAACAGCCTCCCAAGCTGAGTTCACCAGAGGACTCTTGAGGAGTGTGAGTCCTTGCTCTGCTCCTCACCACGCCAATGCCTGCTGCACTACAGCAGGAGCTTTAAAAACACACTCAGAAAAACAGGAGATTGTTTTACAGCAAAACCAAGAATGCCATGAATTTTTATAGTTCCTAGGAAAGGACTGGGTGAAGTGGCAGTAGATAACCTGTTAAACACCAACCTGCAATCCCAGGAGAAAGTGACACCCAGCACTCTGGTTTTCCCTTGGGGCTGTCACCCCTTGATGCTGGTTCCCAGTCTGCCCTCATGGGCAGCCACGTTTGTTCTCCTGCCTGGGCCCTTCTACTGCCACTTTTGGGGAAAGAAGGGAGCATCTGCGAATGTGTATCAGTTATAAATGCTATTTTAATAAAAATTTTGTGAAGCTTGAATGGGGTGGGTTTGTCTCTTTTCTTGGGAGTTGCTGTGGCATGTCATGGCAAAGGATGACCTCTGAATGAGGCCATGCCATGGGCAAAGGGTGACCTCTCCTGGTTTCTTGTTGAGTCTGTGGAAGCCAAACCAGAAAAGAACTTAAAAAGATTTGTGCTACTCTGGAAATTAATTGCTGGGAACAGCTGCAGCTTTGCACTAAAGCAGCTCCTTTTATTTAGAGTTGCAGTTATTGCAGACTGGCACCTGGGGACTGGGAAACTGCCCCAAAAGCCTGTAAACCACTGTAACCTGGAGTTAATCTGTGAATGTCTTGACTCCCAAGGTCCATTGGCTTCCTAACAAATGAGGTGGTCGAGGGTGCACTTCCTTGTGAAACCACTTTATTACACTGCGCAGCTGAAAAAGAGCCATTTGTTTATCACGGGCTAATGAAAGGAACCAAGTTCTGCACTGTTGAAATGAAAAAGTTAAAATGTTGAGCTTGGAGCGGTTGCCACAGGAATTCCTTTCCCAGCTCTCTCTTGCTGCCTCTGTTCTCCAGGCTCAGGGCTCAGGGCTGTGCCCTGCAGTGATGGCACGGCCTCACTGCGGGACAGAGTCAGGGAGTTTCCAGCACTCTGGAAAGCGAGTGTTCATGGTGTTGCAGTGGCATTTGCAATAGGGAGTTATAGCAGGTACTGAGCTGCTGGTCTGAAAGTTCTATAAATCCCAGTGCAAGATTGGAAATCCCTTCACTTACTGATAATTTGTTCTAAAACATCCTTCTGTTCTTGCCAGTGTAAGTGGTTCAGGTGTGGGGAAAACAAGCATCTTTAAATATGTTTCGTGTAAGGTAGTGCTCATAAAATGGGTCCAAATAAAGGTGAAGTCCCTTATGACAGAACAGGTGATTTAATATGCTGCTTTTGTAGGCATATATGGTAAGGGAATAGAGATTAACATGCAGTGGAGACCTGCTTCAGAAAAAATTGCTTTCTTGGTTTTATCTCAAACAGGACACCCTGATTGTTTGGTCAGAAGCAGAGAACTATGATTTGGCACTGAGTTTTCAAGAAAAAGCTGGCTGTGATGAAATTTGGGAAAAAATCTGCCAGCTACCGTTAGCATGAAGCATGCTGTTTTTATTCCAGGTATTTTAGCATCTTGTGTGACGATGTATTTGTGAATCCTTTTTAAACCTGCTTGCAAAGTAAGCAAATATTTGTTCTTTTCTGTGCAAGGTCTTAAATTGCCCCTGCTTAGAGCACCAGTTGTTGTTCTCATGATTGAATGTCAGGCTTTTCAAAAATCACTGTAATGGTGGGACTCAGGTGGTTGGTGTTTTTTGGTAGGGGAGTGGTGTTTGTGTGATTGTGTTTATTAGAAGGGGGCTGCCAGAGTTCCATGGTTTGATTGTCCCTCTCCCAGCTGGCCTCAAGAAGGAGCTTGTTGGAGTGCCGTGTAACTGCAAAGGTGCTAAAGGTAAAAGGAGCTGGAGGTGACAGCGAGAAACAAAGAGGTGTCAGTGCTGTGTGAGCCCCCAACCACCAGAGCAAACCTCAGTGACTCTCACGTCTTAGAGCTTTTTTCAGCTTTGTTGTTTTATTATGAAGCAGTTTAGATTGTACACTTGCAACTCTGGGAGCAGCAAGTTAATGAGCTGCACCTCTGTGTCCTTAAAGGAAGAAACACTTTCCCATGGGAATCATCACAACCTTCCCAGACTTTGACACGGCCCAGTGTAAAGCTGTGAACTAAACAACCAGAGAGGTCTGATTTCCAGCAGCTCCCTTGGGACAAATTGGGCAATTGATATTTGCTGGTGATTTTTGCAGGCACTGAGGTTTAATGTCTGCTCAGTCAGTTCTGAAGTCCTGTTGCTGGAAGGAGCCAATTCTAATAACCAGTCAGAAAGAAACAATGCCATTTTCTAGGAAGATCTATAGTAGCCAGTAAAAAATCTGCTACAAAATGTTTTGCCCTGTCAGAGATTTTTCTGGCCCAAATATACCTGTAATTACTTCCTTCCTAAAACGATTTTCAGGGAATTCTGAACCTTTTCTTTCCGCCTCAGGGAAGAGATGAATTTCTCAAAACTTTCGCAAAGTTGGGAATTCTTTCAGCTCTTGAAATTGTAATGGTGAGTGAAACTTGAAGCTGATTTTAACTCATGTAGAACAGCCACATCCATTGAAGCCGTTTGGGCTCTGCTGAGCCCCTCTGTGTCCGTTTTGCTGTGCTGGGAGTGGCAGTTGATTGGAGGCTGCCCCCAGCTCTGAAGCGCCTGACCTGGCTGCTCTGGGCGTTTTTACTCTCTGTGAGCCTGTGGTCAGCGCAGTCCTTGGGACAGGGGGTGTAAAAACTGGCAGAGGCTCTTTGTGCAGTGCCAGCTGGATTGGTGTTGTAGTTGTTGCTGGCCCAGGGCCAGAGAAGTATTTTTAGATAATCTTGAACTGTTGGCTGGTTCCTCCCAAAAGATCCTGTAATCCTCTCGTTATTAGATTAATCTGTCCTAATCAGCAGTGGGAAAAGAGAATTTCTTTCACTCCTGTGGCTGAAGCAGCTGCCTGAGCATTGCACTCCCGGTTTCAGTGCTGCTGTTCCTCAGAAACATGAAGTTCTAGGGAGTTTCTGTGCTGGAGTAAAAACCTGTGAACCAACCAAGGGACATGGACTGCAAGAAAAACATTATAAAGTCCTGTAGATGTTCAGTGATTAGATCAGCCCTAATCCTATTATTCTGTTCCAGGACTAGCCCAGTCCAAATGCGTCCTGTTGTGTCCCTCTGTTAGGCTGAGAAGTTATTTTCTTACAGAAAATCACATCCATAAGGAAGTTATTAATTCCTGTTGCATGTAAATGAGACAAAGCTTTGTACAAAGTCATGGGTCCAGTTGGTCCTTCGGTACAAAATGAGTAAATTGTGGATAGCAGGTACAGATCAGTGTCTCAGATATTCTGGCAAGTAGCAGGAGGTGAATGTTTCCTGCCTAAATCAGAGCTGTGCAATCCACAGGAAGTCTTGTGTCCTTTCCAAAGGAGGGAAAGGGTGGGGAAAAGATGATGCTGGTTTCTGCTGTTTTTCTGTAACCTTATTACTGTGTTTCTTATAGAAACTTTGTTATTAAACATTCCCAAAACTTTTAACTCCGTTTCTTTGCAGCTCTACTTTACTTGATAATAAACACTAAACTTGACTTCAAAAACCAAATCTCTTCTTTATTAGGGAATGGATCATTAGGTTAGATCTGCTGTCACAGTTATACTGTCAAATCAAGAAGACTTTGGTCTGTTCACGGTCCAAGAACTTGTAATGCAAGAGCCCAGCAGAGTTACCATGTGAGTAAAAGTGGTTTGAAGTTCGTTGAATATAAGTCTTAGGGCAGCCAGGAGACAAACCAGTCAAATAAAATTTCCATTTTCTATTTAATTTTCATTTTTTTAAAAGTTATAGAAACTTAGGGAATTAGTACTCTTGTAATTAACTATTTTGTGTTTTCCTTGGGGGTTTTTTTGGCGGGGTGTGGGGGGTTTTTGTGGTGTTTGTTTGTTTTGGCTTTTGGGGTTTTTTTGCAGGATGCCACTCTCACCACTGAGCTGATGCTGCCCTCCTGATCCTGAATTTGTAGGAGCTGATCAGTTAATGGATGTACTCTGTTCGAGCCAGGGAATGTGTTGGCCACAGCTGAAGTAGCAAAACACAAAAGCCTACATTCTTTGTAGGCTGTTTCTTCTGTTACTCCTCCTGTTATTTAAAAGGTGTTTGTGAATGCCAGTGTTGAATGATTTTGTTTTTTCCCTCAGGATTCAAAAATACTTTCATACCTGGATTTCTTTTATATTTGCTGTGTTCCTGTTCTCACTGCACCACTTCAGGCCAGTGGCCTCAGAAGATGTGTGAAATAGATAAGGATGATTTTTATCTCTTTTCCTCCTTTCCGGCCTGTGGTATTTGGCAGTGATTCAGCAATGCTGGTCCTGGGGATCAGCCTGTGATCCCAGCTGGGAATGTGCTTGTGGAAAAGTGCTATTGAAGAGTCCTGAGGCTGAGAGGAGGCTAAGAGTCCTGGTCTTGATGAATTCAAAACATCTTCCTGGCCTTGTGTGAGTATGGAGCTATTGAGATTTCCTTCTTCCAGGCATGGCAGGCACTGTGTGGGAAGTGTTCTAGTGTACACTTGAACTTGGAATTCATGTTAATGAGCGTGGATGAGATTGTAATGCTGGTGGTTTGGGAGTGCATCTTCCTCTGGGTGACATGAGGGGTTTCAGTTCTTTCCATGAGAGCCAGATTAGAGCCCTGGCTTCTGTTCTAGAGTTTATCCTTCATAGAGGTGTTCTTCACTTTATAAGGAAGATGATTGGCCTGGAAGATGAATTTTATAACAATTACACCATCCAGGGCAACCTCTTTGAGCCAGTGCTCTGTTGGATAATGGAAGTGGGTACAACCTGCTCAAGTCTGCTGTGTGAGTTCAGTGGTTAGTTCAGCTCCAGCTCTAACACATCCATGGCACCTCAGGTCCGAAGGCAAAATGCAGCTCTCCAAGGTTGCAACATCCTGGTTAATGAAGTGTCACAAACCGCACTGGGACACTGCTGAGTCCATTGTCTGTTTCTGTAGGAAGCTTAATAATTATCTTTAGATCTCAGCTCTTTTATTAAGGATAAATCTGTTTGCTTCACATTTGCTCTTTACAACAGGGTTTTGGCTCTGGATAAAGAATCAGTTATTTTTCCAAACTAAACTCAAAAGCTTTCTGAACTTCTGCCTGTGCCCCTTTGAGGCTGAATCCCTGTTTTGTTCTTCTACAGGAAGATATTGAGTCCCTTATTGCACATATAGTTGAAAACTTCTATAATGCACTTGAATCAATTGAGTATGTTCAGACATTCAAGGGACTGAAGACAAAATATGAGCAGGAAAAAGATCGACAAAGCCAGAAGCTGAACAGGTAGGCCCCAGTTCCTGTGCTCTGAGCCTGGCAGGGGCTGCTGCTCTGCAGGGCTGCTCCTTGCTTTTCTCATTCCCAGAGGACAGCAGGATTCTAGTTCCTCCTGTACTTGTTTCAGACTGTAAAGATGTTTTAAGTATTTATATATTAATGCTGAACTGTGAAACTCAGGTATGAAATGACTCTGTAATTGTAGTAACATGTATTGTTTATAACTGTTAATAAAAATTCCATGAAACTAGAAGGGGTGGGTTTGTCTCTTTTCTTGGGAGTTGCTGTGGCATGTCATGGCAAAGGATGACCTCTGAATGAGGCCATGCCATGGGCAAAGGGTAACCTCTCCTGGTTTCTTGTTGAGTCTGTGGAAGCCAAACCAGAAAAGAACTTAAAAAGATTTGTGCTACTCTGGAAATTAATTGCTGGGAACAGCTGCAGCTTTGCACTAAAGCAGCTCCTTTTATTTAGAGTTGCAGTTATTGCAGACTGGCACCTGGGGACTGGGAAACTGCCCCAAAAGCCTGTAAACCACTGTAACCTGGAGTTAATCTGTGAATGTCTTGACTCCCAAGGTCCATTGGCTTCCTAACAAATGAGGTGGTCGAGGGTGCACTTCCTTGTGAAACCACTTTATTACACTGCGCAGCTGAAAAAGAGCCATTTGTTTATCACGGGCTAATGAAAGGAACCAAGTTCTGCACTGTTGAAAAAGTTAAAATGTTGAGCTTGGAGCGGTTGCCACAGGAATTCCTTTCCCAGCTCTCTCTTGCTGCCTCTGTTCTCCAGGCTCAGGGCTCAGGGCTGTGCCCTGCAGTGATGGCACGGCCTCACTGCGGGACAGAGTCAGGGAGTTTCCAGCACTCTGGAAAGCGAGTGTTCATGGTGTTGCAGTGGCATTTGCAATAGGGAGTTATAGCAGGTACTGAGCTGCTGGTCTGAAAGTTCTGTAAATCCCAGTGCAAGATTGGAAATCCCTTCACTTACTGATAATTTGTTCTAAAACATCCTTCTGTTCTTGGGGTCAGCATTGGGCCTCTTAAAACTACCGCTTACTAATTACTTCTTCTTTTAGCTTTTCTGCAAGCATCTTCCTCTTCTGGAGCAGTCTTTGCTTCTCCTCTGACATTTCCTGAAAACAGTGAAAACAACACTCTAGTAAGCAATGCGCAACCACCAGCCCCACCATGGACCAGAGGGGTGGATGGGGCTCCTGCCACCACCCTGCCCTGATCCATGTCTTGGGAGCCTCAATTTCAGCTCCTTCTGAGCAATTGTCCTGAAGGCTCCCCAGTCACCAGGATTTGGGGCACCTTCTGAGCATAATAAAATGCACAGAAACTCTGAAAAATATTTGAGGCAATAGAAAGTCTTTGGACTTAAGTTCACGCCCTTAAGTACCTGCTCTATAAAGGAGAGTAATGATTTTTGGGTTTGAAACAGAATTTATTACCTTGTTTTGTAATGTAAGAGGGTTTTAAGGTCTTCTAGTATTTTCCTCTTTTTTGAGAGAGTTTTCAAGCATTTACAAAAGAAAAATAAAATCCCTGAGATTTGAGAAGCCCAAACAGTAGGTCACAGGCTAGGAGTAAACAGGCATTTTATCCATTCATAAACTAAAGTCATTCAGGAGAGTTTGATGATGCTGAAGCCTAACCAATAACCCTAACCAATGCAAACTTCATCACTGAAACATACAGCCCGAAACTTCTGCAAAACCAGTAACTTGGAAATTTTAGTGGCAGAACCCTTGTTCTTTTTAACCCATTCCCACTCTTCAGCAGCAGCATGGACACCTGTACTGAAAGCACCCATGGGCTTATATGAAAATGCTTCACCTCTTTGGGAGGGGATTCCTCCTCTTTCTGGTCAGTATTTGGTGGTGGTGGTACATTATTTTTTGACTCTTTCTTCGTAGCCAGCAGCAGGTCTCGTTTTTTCTTTAGGTAATCCTCACGTTGCTTCAGCTGCTGCTTTTCAGTTTCTGATAAATCCTGGGAGAAAAAATTTAAAATATTGATATTAATTTTTTTGTATCAATGTCCAAGATGTGCAAGAAAAGCACATTTTCATCCCATTTGCTTCCAAAATTACCAGGTGAAAACAAATCCAAGCTGAAGCTTCAAGTCAGAGCTGTCTCCTAAGAAATTACCAAAGGACTGAATGCTGAATTCTACTCTGAAACCAGAAATCATGAGGTGAACTTTGTGCTAATTAAACTGTGAAAAACATGACAGAGTGTTTACATGTTTATTTCTAAAAAACCCAAAATAACCCAAACCCACCTGATTACAATAACAGAAATTCTGTATTTAAATATAATACTATTTTAAATATATATTGTACATGTAATCCTCTCTTTTTGCATTCTAGTTCTATGTTTGGCTTTTTTTCTTATTTGTTTTTAACTTACAGGTCCTTTCACCCCAGCTTTTTGCACCGTGTTCTCTGAACCTTTCCCAGCAGACCTTTTCTTAGTGTCTTCTTTCCCCTTGGTACAAGAGGGCTGGGGTAAGTTTTCAGTTCCTTTTTGTACTGCACAAACTGGTTTGGGGTCTTCTTTTGTAGATTTATGAGATCCCTCTAAGTAATTTTACATAGAAAGCAATTAGAACAGAAATACATCAGATAATAATAATCAGAACAAAACATCATGAAATAGTAAAACATCCCAGGTTGGAAGGTATTCCTGCAGGGCAAATACACTTTTCTCACTGCCTTATCCAGCCAAGTTCTTAAAATCTTGATACAAGTGGACTCTTGAATCATTTAACACCAGCATCGTGTTGTCCACTCAGCACTGCACTCCCCCTGAAATTACCTAATGGGCATTTTGGAGTTTCTTCAGAGTCTTCAGTTCTTTCAGTGGATTCCTGACCTTTATCAGCTTCTCTTGAATCTCCTGGAAAATTGTGGGCAACATCTGGAGCATTGAGTTTAGCACGTGCCTTGAATTAGAAAACAAATAAACTCAACTGTTACATTTCCTGGCACTGTACCTCAAGTACTGAACTGTCCACACAAAGAAATCTCCCAGAAGAACTTCCAATTAAAACTGCATTGTTTACACTATAAACAGTACAACCCTTCTCTCAGGATTTCTGCCTAGAAATTGTCTGTGCTGCTGATCAACCATGTAATTCATATCAGAACCCCACACTATTCATTAAAATCTGAAATAATTTTGTGTTAAAACATTCTTTTATCACTGAACACTATCACCTCTCTGGCCAGGTGAACTTGGCTGGGGGCTCTGCAATCTGGCTTGTTTATCAAGAATATTGGTATTTTTGGTGGTCTGTAGAGATTTGGATAAAACCTGCCTGTTTTTCCAGTCAAGGGGAGGTTTATCGCCATGATTCCACAATTTGGCCAGTCCCCATTTACATTCAGTTTCCTTTCTCTGTGGTTTATTCTGATGGACACCAAGGGATGGTCTCTTGGAAGGGATTTCTGGGTCCTGGTGATTAGTTCTGTCTTGTGAACACTTAATGAATAACTACACTGTCTACCAAGTGATCCTGAAGGTAATTCCTGCGGCATTATGAGTTCTGTCATCTCCAAGCAGCTTACACTTTGAAGGCTCTTTGATCCTAACAATATCAGCAATTCAGCTGCTCTCTGGATCTGAAAGGTTGACACCCGTTAGCAGGATTTCAGGATTCAGGTGCTGAGTAGGGAATGTGTTTCACGTGGGATACTGCATTGATGGAACACACAGCCTGGAAGGGATCTGGGGACAGCCAGGACAGAGTATCAGGGGATTTCTTAATCATCCCCGTAACTCACATACAAAGGTAAGATACTCACTTCTTCAGTCCTCTTTCTCTCTTGCTCTGTTTCATACTCTTCCTTAGATTTTCTGTAACAACAGACATGAGTAAACATTCAAAACTCCTTTAGTGGTAGTGATTTTCAGGGAACTTTAACACTGCTTAAATATTTGAGGACTATCAAAGCAATTACAAGGTAATGTGAATTTGTCAGCATCCAAAATATTTCCATGACTTAAATCTTAATAGAAATAAATAATTGGGAAAAACACACAAGAGTCCACTGTCCTCAACTACCTTTGTGCTAAAATAATTGTGTAAGAATTTCCAGGACTTATCTATCCCTGTATTTCACTTGCTAATTTAAAGACAGGAAGGGAAGTATTTCCAGAATCCAGAGGGGAAATAGCTTTATCTAATATAACCTGGATGGACTCATCTGCTATTATTTGTTTATGTGTCTGTGAACTGGGAGTGGGGGAGAATCTGCAGAAGTTGTACTGGTCTCACACAGATCATAGCAACAGTTCTCATTCACTATTTGGATATTCCTGAGCACATCCACTGCCCACCACCACCCATTTTTCCTCAGGTGTGATGTTGACAAGAATTATCTGTAAGATGAAGGCAGTTCCCTGGAAAAGGCTGGAAGAGTTAGGTCCTACAGACCTGTATTTTAAAATAACATAGAAAGTTGGACTGACTGATTCCTTACCTTAGAACCTCCCTGAGTACTTTCATTTCTTCCTGTTCAATTTCACTGAATACATCCGAACCCTCTGTCAAACATTCAGGCAATACACCTGGAAAAAAACCCAAGATTTATGCATTATTCTAAGGAAAATGATTTTGTGCTCCAATTGGCAGAGAAGAAAATTAAAAAAAAACCCCAAACACAAGAAAGTCACATTCACAAAACCAAAGCCATGTAATTCTTCTTGTCAAACTGTTTCTACAAAGCTCCTAGATCCTGGAGGAAAAGGTCCTAAATCCTGGTAGGAAAAAGATTTCTGGCAATGAAAGTTTTGACATCAAAGGTTAAGCCAAACTGCACTGACCATTATGTGGCATTTCCTGTAGGCTGCAATTCAGCCATGGCCACCTGAACCACTCCCAAATGTAGCTGTTGCATGAAAGGTGAAATTTAAAAATTATTCTCTGAAAAACACACATACAGTAAGAAGTAAGTAAAACTAAAGACATGGAAGGAAGGAAGGAATGGTATTAAAATCCTTTCAGAAGCATTACCAGGGCAGCAAACTTGGGTGTGGATTATTTTTTCTTCCATCTTCTTTCTTATGCATGTATGAGCACGATGAAGGCCTTAACTTGTGCTTTCTGAATGGATTTTTCAGTGTGAATTGCAAAGTAAGCACAGCAAACACTACACAATCCTTGCCATGCAAGGGGCAGAATTCTAGTTATTGATACTGCTCCATTTGAAGAAGTGCTCTAAGTGCTTTAACTCAGAATTGTCACCAAAATTCTGCAACAGAAAGCTCAGTCAAGTTTCACAGAGAAACTGAGACAAACAGACTGAAATTCTGTTAACTTTAAAATACAGACAGCTGTCACTGAGAGTGCAAGCCAAGGACTAAGAAATGAAATCCCTGTCCCAGTATCATCAACTGGATGTTTTCCCGTAACTTGGACTGGAGCAGAACCAGCATTCCACACTCATTTATGAATGGCTTAGAGAGTCATCAAAAGAACTCTAAAAACCTGCAGTGAACCCCCCTTTCATAATTTCTCACCATTTCTTTCTTTGATGATTCGAATTGCTTGCAGTTGCATTTCAATATTTTTCTGTACCATCAATTTTTTAAATAGTCTAAAATCTTCTGCTGCCAACACTGTTTGCAGAATGGCCTGTGGGAGGAAAGGTATGCACAAAATTAAACCCCCACAGAAATCATAACCAGCTTGGTCTGTTTGCAATTAGCTTGATTTTTCAGTTCTGGGGAGCATGTTTTTAGTAATTACATTTCATTTTCCTATCTGTCTATTTTTCCAGATATATAAGAAGAATTCATGGTCAGGAAAATAACTTGGTGGGTTGTGTCTTTAGATCAACATGTCTGCATTATGACAATATTGTAATATTATGAAAAGTTAGGTTTCCCAGTGTAAGTTTACAGCTGCAGTTCAGTTGAAAATTACAGTTTCACCATGAAAACTTTTCCAAGTTTCATCTCCTGCCAGCTGTGTTAGGGAAAACACCAAGCTAAGAATGAAATCCATACGTTGCTTAATGAAGGCAAATACCTGTGAGGTGTGGGTCTTTGCAAGAGGAGAAGAAAAAGCTTCTTGAAATTTCTCCTCATTAATTCCAACTTCTTTAAGGTAGTCCTCTAGTAATCTCTCCACCTGTAAGAAAGTATAAGCCTTACCTTCTAAGGTTTTTCCCTGAGAATCATAGGAATTTTTGTCATGATTGTCTATTCTTTTCTGCTCATGTTGTGCTTTATAAGCTCAAAGGAAAATCACTACAATAGCATAACTGACTTTTCTGATGACAAACTTTATTTGCTTCATGAACTGTTCAAAATGAGCATTTTTATTGCTAAATTTGATTACTGCTTAATGTATCTTCTCCAATTTCCAGGACTCTCACTTGTACCTTTTCCCCAAACTCTTGGCTAGTATTCCTCATGGTTTTTTGACCTAAGTAAAAGGCTTTTTGCCAGTCTGCCTGAAAGCCTTTGGATCAGAGCAGAAATCAATGCTCGTTTGTATTTATTCAATCAAAGCTTTTTAATATCATGTATTCCACAGCCTCATTACAGAAAGAGTGTGTTAGAAATCTGCATGTACTGTTTATAGGTATTTAAGCTCCAAAAATCTCCTGTAGTTTTTTCTGATGATTGAAAGATAATTCAAAAGATTTCCCAGACTCATTAGTGAACAAAATACCAGTTGTGAGTGTTCTCAGACATCCTGCTGGTTGTCATTTTAACTTGACAGAAAATAACATTATCAAGCTTATAAATACAATCTTGAAGGTAGTGGATATATTAATTTTAATGAAAAATATGTAAAACAGCCTAAGAGCTATGACTGTGTCACAGTTTCTTTTCTATGTACCAGGTCTTCAGGCATAAAAATGCATATGACAACTACAACTCACAGGATTTCTAAATAACACATGGCGAAATTCTAAATAACAATAATAACCCAATTAGAAGTTCATCTAAATACTCATTTAACATTTTAAATTGTTTTGCTTAGAAATTTACCACAAATAGTGAATAATGCTCACCAGAGCTTGATACTCCTGATAAATTTCTGTGTAAGACAACTTGCTTTCTTCTTCATCATCAAAAACTGAGGAGGGGTAAGAAAAAACATTTTGCAGTCAGTGTACAAACCACCACTAATTAGCTTACACCCTAAATAGCAAGATTAACCTTTCCAGGGTAATATATTTAATCAATGAAAATATAGGCCATGATTTATAACAGTCCTGTGTTTTTCTACACACAGGCTAAGCATGTGCTTTTGATAAATGAAAGAATTAAGCTGCATAATTTAATATTGGGAAAATATCTTCATATAGAAAGTATCTTCATAACAGACTTGTTAGCAAGTTGAGGATTCAGCAGATAATTCACTAAAAAGTAAATTTTAATATAAGAACTACCCCATGAACCTGTGTAAGGTTGCTCTATGGTGGCAGATGACACATCAAGCAGTAAATTTCTCACTCTCCATGTATTTACATGGAAGACATATTTATTAATGACTTAAACCATTTTTTTAATGTCATTCATGTAGTGAGAAGCCAAGGTGATGCAGGAAAATGAATCCTTGCCTGCAAAACCAGATAAACCCAAAGAGGAAATGTTAAGTTATATTTTAATTATATCTATCCTGATTTAGGAAAAATGGACATTCCTGTACTATAGGCGATATTAATCATATTCATGTAAATCCATATTAAAATCCCTGACTGGAACTACTGAAGCTCATGATCTCTATGCTGCAAAATATGTGGAAGAAGCAGAAAATAGGAGGAATTGAAAACTAAGGTTTGGGGGTGGGGGGGTTAATTTGAATTTTTTTCATGCCAACAAATTAAAAGAGGTAATGTAAAACCTGGCAATCAAAGCAGAGGCTTAGAAATAAGTCTGCCTCAATCCCCTTCAAGATTAGCCACTTGGACAAGTCACTTCTCAGGAACATCTTCTGAAGTCATTTGAAGAATGGGAATTCTGCTTAAATTGGTGAACAAATGTGATTTATTCTTCAAGTACATGTGACATCTCAGATGGTGGTGATGCCTGTGGAACGAGTGCAACCTTCACACAAATTTAGAGTGACTTTTTGAAGGCATCCAACATCTTTTCCAGCCATGACAGCCCTGAGGCCACATCACTCCAAACCTGGACACAGTGTGAGCTGAGGTGGCACTTCCTAAAGCAGCATCACTTTCTAACACAGACATGCAACAACAGAAATCCAATCACACAGTTCAGGTCCCCCAAAAGCAGAGGAAAATCTGCTTTTTAATCATACTTTGGAAAACCAACACTGCTTGTGAGTTTTGCACAAGGCAATTTTTTTTTAATGAAGAAATTAAAATAAATGGTTTACAAATATCTAGGATTAAATTCAAATGGTAGGGAAGGTATTATAGATATCACTTCTATGGCAACCACCATATTACCAAACTCAGGAGGGCGAAGACACTTGACAGCCTCTGCTGTCTCCTCCTGGCTGGGGATCCCTCCCAGCTCTTGCAGACCCCAACTTTCACCTTGGCTTCTCTGCCCCCTTTTTCCCCACCCTCCCTGCTCTGGGGATCCCAGGCAGGGATGACATCCCTGTGTCACCCCTCGGTGACAGCTAGCCTGGCACTGCCAAGGGGATGTTCCTCCTGCAGAGCAGAGTGGGAAGCTGGCACACAGCGTGCTCTGTCCCCGGAATTGGGACACAGCAGGGTGAGGTTCAGTGCCAAGTAAAGCAAGCTGCAGTCAGCATCTCCTCTCAGTTAAGTGGCTTTAAGAACTACTTGGAACAGAGACCTTGGATTTTCTTGAGTCAGGGCTCCTGAATCACGTAGTCATTATTCTTTAAGGTTTTGGCACAGTCTTTGGTCGCCCAACAGGAAAAAAGATCTGAAGAACCACAGTATGAAGACAAGCCAGGGGACAGAGATGTCCTGGGAGATACCTCATTATCTTCTATCTGTTTTGTCTTCTTTTAACTATCTGTTAAAACTGAAAATCTTGGCTAGGACCCCTCAAATGAGATGATACACACCACCTATTTAATTTCAGTTTGATGTAAAAGGAAATAATTCAAGGTATAAAAAATTAATCAAGTTCCCAGAAAGAGGGAGAGAGAGAAAGCAAACACTAACAGATAAAAAAACATTACAATAAGTTCACAAATTAAAGTGCAAGGACTTGGCCTAAGTAACTACAGTTTTAAAATAAATTCCTCACATACTAAACTACCAAAATCCAAACTGTATTTTCAAGGAATCACGAATTATTGTCAGTTAGTCAGACTGTTGCTAATTTGCTTGTCCAGCCCAAAGATTAAATGTTTTGGGAATGCAAAGGACTCTGTCCTGACAAAGTATGCGAGTACAAAACCAGCAATGGAATCAGCACAGCAGGACGTGACCATCACGAGCTTGCCTCACTCTAGGTGGAAATTTACAGCGGTTCCACAAATCTTCTTACTGCCAGTAAATTCCCCTCAACCTTCTAAGGAGAAGGGATCATTGCTCCTGAGAGGGATAAATCAATTCCCTCGATAGCTAAACCCAGACCCTTTGCATGATAACCAGAATGCTTGACCCACCCCAAGTTTAGGCAGACTTCCCTAAAAACTCCCTAAGTTTCTCTAACCCTTCCTAGCTGGCTCCAGGAGCTTTCCCTTCCTCTTTTCCCAGTTTTAAGAGGGAAAGGCGTACGGACTCATGACAATCAACAATCGCGCCTCAAGCAAAGCTGTGGGGGTAGAAATGACTCAGGGGGAAACTGAGAAGCAATTTTTTTTCAAGACTCATGAACAAAAGCTGCTTTTCTTTTTCCAAAGGGCTTAGGCACTGCTTTCAGACTTGCCCAAATGATTACTTTGCTACTGTAAGGATCCAGGTGTTTTTTGGCAGCAGAAATTGTTCTGTAAGCAGCAGAAGTAATTTAGCCAAATATCTATATCAGGAAGTCTATTTCCTCCTTCTCTCTCTGCAGATACAAACCTGCACAGGCCTCCCTTGGCTACAGGGCAATCCTGGCTCCCCCTCACTGCCTCTACTTCCACTTTACCCAGGCTGCTGCCCAAATCATGCCTGGATTGTCTCAAGAAGATGAAGAAAGAAATGGAAGTTTAACTGGAGTTACTTCTGATCTGAACTCACACACAGGATCACCTACAAAACATCCCTGGTAACCACTGATAGTGCTGACTATAATTTTTGCAAGGTACTAAAACTCAGGTGTTTTCACCTCTTAACTGACAACAGTCACATAATTGCAGGAATTTAACTTTGGGCCTTCTACTCCTATGTCACACTGATCAGATGGCGCTTTCGGCTGTCCAGACCAGTTTCCTAAGGAAAACTCCTGGCTCTGGGAGAGCTTTGGTGGCCGTGCCGGAGTCCAAGGCGCCGCAGGATGCAGCGCTCGCTCGGTGTCGGCCGTAAGCTCATACCCTAATCCCAGGACGAGCTAATGGGTGCAAATGGCACTCCCCGACACATGGCTCGCCCGGGGAACACCGCGGGTCCCCGGGAGCGCCCGGCGGGAGCGCGGCCGGAGGGCTGAGTGCGCGCTCCTGCACACCCCCGGGAGCCGCCGGGACACCCCGCACCGGGGACAGGCCCCCGCTGAGGGCCTCGGGGGACCCGCCCTGCCCTGCCCGGCGCCCCCGCTCACCCTCGCAGTTGTGCTCCATGAACTCCAGGATGGGGATGGACCAGGCGGGCCCCCGCAGGAAGCCGGCGATGGTGTCCACCACCCACTCGACGTCGTCCTCCTCCTCGGCCGCCATGGCCGGCGGCGCGGGCGCTATGGCAACCGGCGTCACGGGGCGGGACCTGCGGG
>VXBB01009993.1:1423433-1522377 GCA_013399915.1 Illadopsis cleaveri | reverse complement strand
GGACCTGCGGGCCGGGAGCCGCCCCCACGGCATTCCCGGGAATCGCGGGGCTGCGGAGCGCGGGCAGCGAGTGCGCCTGGCGCAGGAGCTGGGGGAACGCGCTCGGCAGCAGCCCGCAGCATCTCCGGCCGCCTGACGCGCGGGTCCTGCACAACAATGAAAAGAGAAGAAATTAGTGCCTTCAGTGATTGTTAGTCAGCAGTGCTGGGGGAAATGGAGCACGGGAACAGGCTGTTCAGCCGGGCTTCCCTTGTGCTTGAGGACAGCCGGGATGGATATGAGGGACACTGCCCTGAGAAGCCGCCTTGCACTGGCCCTGTGCCCTCCGGAGATCCCCAGTTGTTCTAACACCTCTCTCACTCACACTTGCACAGTACAGTCCAGGTTGGACTTATATATTTAAATGTTTTAAGAAATTATCCCAGATGATGGAAAATCCCTGTTATCCCCTATTTTATCATGTACTGAATGCAGTGGCATTGTGGAGCAAACAATAACGTGTTCCTTGTTAGCTGTTGAAGCTGGTGCTTTAATTCTAGTATTAATACCGCATCAGGCCTGCATAAGAACACGGCTAATTTGTAACTTAGTAATACTGCAAAAACCCTACAGTGCTAGAATTAGGAACTAATTTACAAGGCAATGAGTAAGAAGGTTCACATTAACACTTAATCGTTTGGGTATTTCTTAGGGCTGATGGTTGTGGCATATTCCTTTTCTCTACTAAAATTAAGGTAATTTCTCTCACTGTCCTCATCTCTTACACTGCTGACAAACTGAAAAGTTTTTCCCAGTGCTTAAATTTATGTTCTTCCTAATACTAGATGATTGCTTGCCTTACTGGTGCATGTCACTGGTGAGTTAAAAAAAAAAAAAAAAAAAAAAAAAAAAAACAAAAAAAAACCACCCAAAAACAAACCCAAAAAGAGCCTCTTCACCCTTTTTGAAAGATTTTAATGACCATAAACAGTGGCAGTTCCAGTTCATTACATCAGGTAAGGGTTTGGTCTTGCTCAAGAACTCTTGTAGCCACTCATGAGATTTTACCTGCACAAAGTTTCAGTGCTAGGTGAAGGCTAATTTATTTTCTCACTTTTTTCTCAAAGGTAACAATTCAATACTCTCAGAACTGCAGAGAACTACCTGATCATCATTTAAATAAGTATCTGCATTGGAAAAACTTCAAATTTTCCTTTTGCAGGCCACTTTTTTTCACCATCAGCACTTCCATTTCTACAGCCAGTTTTGTGGTCTGAGAGCATCAGTAGTATGACAGGATATTCACTTCCTATTTGTTGCATAAAAAGTTGAAGCATTTCATCACAGTTACAAGAAAAATTGCTGCAGTAATGAGTATGAGGAAATCCATTTTATCACCTCACAGGAAACTGGCTGATGTGATCATGTTCTGTCCACAGATGTCAGGGGAAACACTGGAGTTGGTGGTATAGTTGTTAATACTACAAAAGATGGAGCCGAAAATGCTCCCTTGTCTGAGTCACAAAAAGCATTTATTTTGATTTTCTGTCTTCTCTGAGCAAGTTACTACTTCAGACATTTTGACATATGTATATATATATGTGTATATATGTGTGTGTGTGTGTATATATATATCTATATGTACACTCACATACTGAGAGGCAAATTTTGTCAAGCCTTTCCAGTCTCTGTGTTCCACTGAATTATTTATGTCAGTACCCAACTCTCTGCACATCCAGTAGGTTCCACTCACATGCACAATAATAAAGAAGTTTGAAATTCCAGAATCTTGAGAATATCTGACTTCTTTTTGCTGAAGATGCCGTTTTTGATCTGTTGCTGAATTAATAAATTTCTTTATCTGTTTATAAATGAGGAGGCAAGAAGTGAGGCAGATGAGCTTCTTAGCTATTGGCAGAGGTGGTTTTTACATCACTTCTAATTTCTTCAATGTGGATAATTTTGGAGCTTTTGAGCAATTTAAAGTATACTGGCAAAAGTGCAATTTTCAGATTAACAGTTAAACAGTATTATTTTTAATTACTCTTTTGTTTAGGCTTTAATTCTCCCATCCGCCTAGTTTGTAATAGTCTTACTACTGCAACAGCTATAAATATTTTTGCCTTAGTAAACTTAATGCAACTTTTCCACTTTGTTTTTTATAAATTTTAGTTTGGGAGGGATTTTTTTTATAAATCTGACCTCAAAGAGAACACTGAGCTCCAGCTTCTGAAAACTTGTGGTGCAAAGGCCTTTTCTTTCAGTCCAGTAGACAGAATTAAATCTGACTTCTGTGTAAAAGGTAGAAAATTAAAATACTAATCAGTTTGGGTTTATTGGCAACAATTTATTGTGGAGATTTTCTGGTTAAATATGTTCTACTTCAGGGACTTCACTATACTCTAGTCAAAACTAAACTAGGAGAGAAATTGGTTCTGAGCAATGCAGGCACATTGAAGAAGTGCTTAAAGTCAAGTAACGAATTGTGAGTTACCTTCATTTTCCTCCCCGTTGGGATATTGAGCTCCTGCAGGAACTTCTAAAGATCTTCCTATTTAGGTAGTTTTCTTTCATTTTATAAAGCTGTTCTTTATTCTTGTGACTTGAAGGTTTTATTATTACAAATGCATTAACAAATGTAAGGCTGTTTCCCAGAAATCATTCTGCCTGAGAGGCCATTCCTAATATAATTATCTAATAATAAGCATATGCCACTGTTTTTCCTGTAATTATGCTTCTTAGCTAAATTAGCTAATCTTAAAAGCATCTCAAGTGTCCTACATCTAATGCTTTCTCTTTATAGCTTGTGAAAATAAGAGATACTAAAAGTAAAATAATATTATTTCTTCTCTTTTTTATACTTGCCACAAACCATGCACATTTTGCCTATACCTTTATTCAAAAGTCTATCCATAAGTCTGATTTAATATATTTTCCTGAAGCAAATTTTGTTCTTTATTTAGCAACAATAGGATTTATTCCCAGATGTACTTTTCATAGGGATTTTCTCCAAACACATTAACCCGGTGTTTTAGTAATTGCTGCAATGCTTTTTACCATTGTTTTACTGTGGTGTCTGCACCTCTTGAATTCTAAAAAGCCTTGTAACGATTTAGATTTTTCTGTTCAGTTTCAGCTGATTGTTATTGATGGAAGATGAACTACAGCAAGGTGAAGTCTGTAGTGTGATCTGGAGCCTGTGAGCTTTGTTATTCTAATCTCTTCTGGCATGGAGTTCTGCAGCCATGAGCAGGTTAAAAAGAGGATAAGAAAAAGCCCTGTGACCTTTCTTTGGAAGTGAGTTTCACTGAACCAGGAAAGGCAGCAGCTGTGGAGTATGAAATGTTATCAATAAGGGTATGAGATGGTTAGAAATAGTAAAATAATAAATTGCCAGATGCATGGGCATTTTATTCATTGCAGAATAGGAGTGGGAGAAAGTCAGGGAACATGGTTTCCACAACTCCATTATAATAATAGTTTAAAAATAAAAAGATATAACCTTCATTTGTGTATGGATTTTGGGGGAAGATTTTTATTTCTGAGCTTAGAAGACTTTCTACACAAGTCCAGCTTCTAACACCTTCAGCCAAGAGTCACTAAAGCTATGCAGAAAGACTTCTACATATAAACCAGTTTCACTTTCTCTTCAGTTTTTACCACTGTGAGAATTACACATTTTTAATTTCTTTGTAGAACTTCCCTTAAAAGGAGTCCTCAATATTAGGATTACTGAAGTGTTACCTGGGGCTGTGTGGGGAGTGGGACTAGAAGAGATCTGAAGGCTACCCAGCCTTGGAGTTTCCTCGACTGCACAGTGCAAGAGAGAATTTATTTGAGACGTGAGTTTGGTTTGAGTCATTTAGTGTTACCTCAGGGCTTGGCTTTCAAGAAGGCATTTGCAGACAAAGTGCTGGTTCTCAGGGCTCTGGGGAAGAACTGGAGTTTACATTTCTGAGTTTTATTACCCACATGTTTCAGTTGCCCCCAAGAATTTGGGCTAATTGCATTGTATTGTTGATTATGAAAGCCAAAGAAAAACCCCAAGGAAGACAACGCACTGGAGTGCCTCACAGAAACTGCTTTCTACTGCTGAAACAGAAAAATCAATTGGATGTACAAGAAAGAAATACTTCCATAGAGATACAGATGGAAGTGCTTTGTACAGAACCTCATCTGTCCTGTTTCATGGATTTCAGATGTATAGGACTTGTAGCAAGTCAGATATTGGAAGAATTACACAAATTAGGTTAGCAGAGTGCATCTGCTGGAGAGCAGCAGTTTATTCCGTTTTCCAGGGTGTGTTATCTGGCTCCCAGGTGCAGAAGGGGCTCCACACTCACAGCTCACACTCTCGCTGTGCCAGCTCACTGATGTCATGGAGCCCTGTGTTCAGGGTGACACAGGAGTGTCAGGGTGACTTGTTCTGAGATCTGAGCAGAGCCCAGGAAATCCAGACTCCTCACACCACCCGATTAACTCTCCTCACTACTGCAACTGGCCTTCCAGCAACTTGCAGGTTTGAGTGGCACTGCTTAATAAGGGGTTTTGCCACCATGGCCAGCACTGGGGAGAACAGAGGTGCTGCTGTGGTGCTGCTGCTTCCCTCTTGCTGTGCTATTTTCTTTTTATTTTCTAAGGTGCCATCTACTCAGGCTCATGGCAGAGGCTCTGTTTGGAACAGAGGAAGAACTGGGATGTGTTGGATGTGGCCAGAAGCTGCTGAGCTGTATCTCCCTGAACATCTAGATACAGCTGCCACACCGTAGGTGTGACCTCAGGAAGGCATAAAAACCAGAGCTGTGAGATGAAGAGTGGAGCTTTTCACAGCTTTGTGAACAGGTTAAATTATAGCAGCATAAGCAGGGCTGCTCCTGTTCTTACTTGGAGGACACACTGTAGGATTCCAGTGTGTGCATGGTTTTCATTAAGCTCTGTAACTTTTAATAGTTGATTTTTATGAAAGCACCATGAGTTATTTATTAAGTAGTTTGTATTTGTGGACTGTGGGATTTTTACTTGTGCTTTAATGTTATGATTAAAAAAACCCAATTTTGGCAACTATGCTTTTATAGAATTTTAATTACCAAATGACACTGTGTGTAACTGTGAGTTATTTTGTGACTGAATCATGGATTACCTCACAGCAGAGCTCAGAGCTGGGGGCTATGCTGCCATTGCAGAGGACTTATTTCACCCCCTGCCTGTCTTGCTCATGCTTTTTAACCTTGAAAAACTTGCCAAATATATCAAGTGTATGAAACTTGTCGCTAGTCTTTACAAAGGTGTGAACAAGCAGGCTAGTTAGATTTTGTAGGAAACAAAGACAGGGAATGAGGTGAAATGAGTAGTACAAAAAATTGTGATTTCAAATTAGTTTGACAATGGAAGGTGGACAGCGGGAAGTTACCACGGCACAAAGCTTTTTGCCCTGGCTTTTTCTGTCCAGTCCTAATTCTACTTTCTAGAGAGGAGTGAAAGCCACCTGTGCTTTCAGCTGAAGGGGTCAGAAGTCAGCCATGAACTTTTATTTTCAATAGCCTGCAGGGAGAAAGGCTGACTTGACAGCCCTGGAGATAAACCACTGTCCCCAAAATGAAAGAGCTTTGGGGATCTTGGCAGACCAGGATTATCACTCCTTGTTTGTTGGTGGTTAGGGCTGTTGGGGTTTTATTGTCTTGGGGCTAGGGTTTTTGGGGGTGAGGTGGTGATTATGATGTTTTCTTAGCCAGTCCCTGGAAATGGTTCCTCAGAGCTCAGTGTCTGTTTAGATGCATTTGCCCTGATATTTATCTGCGAGGTTTTATGGAGTTCTGCTGGTTTGCATATGCCCATGGTGGGCTGGCAAACAGGGCTCTGAGGCTCATGGGGTGAAGCTAATCCGTGCTTCTGCACTCTTGGCAGAAATCCTGACAGAACTTTAGGCCATGAGGGGAGCTGGATGGAGGACAAGGGTCGGGGGGAGGTTGGAAATTGCATTTAAGACTCTGCTGGGAGTCTTAATACTGGTAATGTGTTCACTGTGATAAAGTAGGAAAAGTGCTTGTTGGGAAAGCTGACAAGAGACCAGCCAGATCCATTTTGGACCTAGGGATCAGAAGGCTCCTTCCTGACACTTTGCTTGGCTGGACAGGCTTAGTTCACTATTTTAGAGCAAACAACAAAGCAGCTCTGCATTGTGGTGCCAGAGTAGTAATAGAGCACTTCCTGTACTTGAAATTCAATTTTACATTCCCTGCAGAAATACACATGGTTTTCACTGAAATAAATAGGGTTTAGCATGTTTGGTATTAATATTACTGGCTCCTTGCTGTTTGTATGCATTTTTGTGCCAGAATACTTTTATATGAGAAAAATATGTCCTGAAAGCTTTTGTAGGGATGAAACACCATACTTTTTACTCGTAAAATCCCTCCTGAAGGTCTCATGTGGTGTTGTGTATTAATCTGTAATAGGATGGGGTGATTCAAACTGACCTTCACAAAGTGTTTAGCTGAGTGAACACTTTCTGTGGTAGGGTTTTCATTTGTAAATCCAGGATGCCAGAGGGAATAATGGATGGGGAAAAGTAGTACCTAGTAGTACTATTAGGAAGTAGTACTACTTCCAGAGTAGCAAACTCTGAAGCTGAAGCATCATGAAGGAATGAGATAAGGGAGTTGTTGTGCAAAAGGTACAAGTGAATTAAGTGAGGTTTTCTGCCAGGCCTTCACTGTTCACCACAGAATACATGAGTGAGGAGGTCTGACACTAAGAAGTCAGGACAGGGAGCTTGGAAAGAGAAGGTGACAGTTTGTGACAGGCTGAGTGGTGTTTGGTTTGGTTAGGAGCTGGTGACTGGAGATACACAGGGCAAAGGTTACTTTTTTCAGGTGCATATTGAGTGAAGTGTAAAGCTGATGGCATACAGCCACAAGATAATCACCAACATCTCAGCTGCAGGTCTGCATCTTTGGGAGTCAAGAGCTGGCAGATAAAAGGCCTGAGAGATTTGTTATCAGGGCCCACTTGAGCACTTGCTGCTCCTCAGGGCTCAGTCAGTTCCTTGCATAAGTCTCTTTGAGTCTAATGCCAGTCCTGTAAGAACGAAGGGCATTGGGCTCTAAGGGTGACAGCAGATCCCAGAGCAAGCTGCCTCGGCTGCTGAGGAGGCAGGCTGGTGGTAAAGCACCAGGAGGAGTGCAAACTGAAGTACAGCTCTGAGGCATCGATATCAAAGGCAGTACCAGCTCAGTGCGCCTTCAAATCCCCACTTTGTACAGAAGCAGCTGTGTGATATCGTGCCAGTCACTGACTGCATCCTATGGATTCAGATTGTTTCAATCAGCAGTAACTCAGCTCAGTACAATTAATTTGTTCCATTCCCCTATGTGGGCACACCCTGGAACAGAAGCAACTCTTTGATTTTCAAATCAGCAGTTCTCTTATGAGATTTTATGCACGACACTTTCAGAATTTCTCATATGCTGTTCCTCTTATACTTTTTCCATGTCAGAGAACTTTTGTTTAAATGTGCTTTTGCCTTTTCTACTCATAATGTGGTATATCATAATAAATCTTGTTTATTTCTGAAATCTTTCTTACCTGCCATTATTTTTGAGGATTTTTTTTCTCATTTTCATCCTTTGAAGCAGAGCATTTTAATGTTGGTCTTTACTGCAAACCAGCACTGTTATTTTTGTTAAGATTTGGTAGACCTTTTTATTGCTTTGTGGAGGTGGGCATTTCAATTATGTAGTCTTAGGATTAGTCAAAATTACAGAGAGATTTGGAAGCAACAAGGCCTGTTTGGATCCACATCAGCCTAATAAAAAATCTGTAGAAATACTGTGTCCAACTTTCTGAGCCTTATTTGTAGGAAAAAGTACTAAGTTTAATTTCCCTTGTAGCTGAACAGTCACCCTCAAGCTGTCTACTCCTATGCATAGATAAAAGATCCTCACGGGGGCACTCTTGGTTTAAGCACAATGTAGGGGAGGTGCAGTTTCATCTTGATTTTCCTTTGTAGTAGACTGACAAAAAAAGCTTAAGGAGCTCCTAGAATGACTTTCAAGTCACAGTTAAAAATAAGCTAAAATAAGTGTTACATAAGGCAAAGGAGCTTCAATTCTGTAATTCTGGTATAAAGCAAATCTAGTTATATAATCTCCACTGCCAGAATTTTGACTTTGGCTTAAAATATGGTCATAGTAGGAATGAAAGATCATTATTTAGAAATTTGGGGTTTAGTTGACTTATCTCATTGTCTCATTGTTTTTCTTATTTCTTTTGCAACCATTACTTTTTTTGTGTGTCAGGGAGTGGAGAAATAAACTGTCACTGTATGTGATGTTGTGGCTTTCCTGCTGTTATAGGTTATGATGTATAACCCACAGTGATGGGGAAATCCGAGACACCTATGTGAAGAATTTATTTGGTAATTTGGAGGAAGTTTCCTGCTTGTGTCTATTTCCCAAGCCCATGATAATTGAACTGAAATTATTTCTAAATTTGTATACTGTTAAGCTTCTTGACCAGTTGGAGTTCTCTTTGTTATCATTATTAATAAGCACAATTACTAGTTGTTCAAAGAGCAGATGTATCAATATATTATCTATCATA
The DNA here is from genome assembly GCA_013399915.1 of Illadopsis cleaveri. NCBI lineage: Eukaryota > Metazoa > Chordata > Aves > Passeriformes > Timaliidae > Illadopsis > Illadopsis cleaveri. The sequence continues at coordinate 1,513,797 of VXBB01009993.1, read as the reverse complement.
ACACTGCTGTCACAAAACAGCCCAAGAAAAATTAGTGGAAGGAGAAGAAAATTACATTAAACACTTACTTTTGTGGTTTTGTCTTGCTGTAAGAACATTTAGTAGGTAAAACTGAACTGTGTCATGGGCTCTTGAGTGAGGAATTCCTTGGAAGAAACAAGCCTTATATTCTTCACAAGAAGGATTAGCAGTTCCTAAATGCCTGACTAATTTCTTTAACACAGTCCATGTCGCTGGTACAAAGGGAACTGCAGAACTCCCAATACTTCACTGTTCTCTGCTTCCACTTAACTGCATCAGGACAGAAGCAGTAAAAGAAAGAACTAGACAGGGCAGAAGATCTGAGCTCAGAGCAGTTATGAAGTCAAGTCAATCTGAATCATTTGCAATGTGTATTTCCACTCAGTGTAGAAGGATCAGCTCTGAAATGTTAAAAAAAAAGCCTCACGAGCTGGAAGCATGTCAGTCATCTTTTTAATGGAAGTGTGGATGAACTAGGGGAAGTCTCCAGGGAGCAGAGTGGGATAATTTGAGTCAGAGGTTACTCGTGGGCTGTTTCCACTATTAGTACACCAGCCCTTTGCAGCAGCCTCTGCTTTCCTGCCAGCAGCACTGTGTTCTCTGTGTTCCACAGGCACCCAGGCTGGGAGCTGCAGCTCCAGAAGGGATCTCATCACAGGAGGAAACCTCTCCATGCTTTGGGATAATGATCATTATTACTGCCAACACCCCTTTTGGGTGACTGTCAGTCTCAACTATAGCACAAAATTGGCTGTCCTCATTTGTTAATTAATTTTGTTTGTAAAATACTCCTCTGAGGGAGAGAGAATAAATGTTACCATTAAGGACTTAAATAGGCTTTCAGATGAAATACCATAACCAGCTGCAGGTCAGCAACAAACCATTCTTTGTTAAGGTGTTTTCCTTTTGCAGAGATACAGCCTGAATTAGCTGAATAATCTCATGCTCTTAAGGCAGACTGTTAAGGTGGACTAATGCTATGATCAAAAATATCCTATAGATCATATTAGCAGGAAGAAATACATTTCAGACTATACATTATTTTAGTAGAGCAATTTCTGTGTGAAAAGGGCTACAATCTTCTACTTTGTATATTAAATATATCTATTATATTTTAATACTTTATGTATTTTTGACCTGTTACTAATATTTAAAAATAACAATCTTAAGAAAAATTAAACCTTCTCTAGCTCCACAAGAATTATCAAGCGCTGAAATCTAGATTGATACACATAGAAATCAGAATTCTAATCTTACCCAGGATATTAAAGAAACCTCAAACAATTCACAGACTCCTTTAGATTGGAAAAGATCTTTGGGTCCAACCATTTCCCCAGCCCTGCCAAGGCCACCACTAAACCACATCCTCAAGTGCCACATCTGCATGGCTTAAATCCCTCCAGGGATGGGGACTCCACCACTCTCCTGGGCACTCTGTTTCAGTAGCAATTTCAAGTAATTACTTATTAATTTTAGCATTAAAAATCAAGAGCATGTTAAATTGCTTCATAATAGAATTTTTAAAAACCCAGACATTTGACATCTCAGCATAAGCCTGAAATTAGAAGGAAATTTAGTATTTTGCTGAACCATCCTTTGACCTTTCAGCCACTGCACACTGTACCCTTAATTCAAAAATTGTTTTACAGAATGGAATGTAAAAATCATAAAGAACTTCAATATTGTATAACCACCTTAGGGAAAAACAGAGCATTTTGTAGGCACATAAAGCTGGCAAGAAGAATCCACCAAGGGAGATATTTAGGCCCTGGAAAAGGATAGGCAGGAAATAGCTGTTGATGACAGTGATTTGGAAAAGCCTAAATAAAATGACTAAATGTATCACTATAGGTTTTAGCAGAAGAAAAATTACCTGTTGTAGAAAAATACTTCAATAAGAAATTTTAAAGGGTGGTAGATTTGGATTAAAAAATGGCATATGAGATGAACATAGGTTCAATTCCAATTTTGTGTTTATCTCCAATTAAATTCACAATTCAAATGGTGTCACAGTGAACTGAACCCTCTGGACTTAATGCAAACAAAGGGGTCATACAGTTAACTGTGGTGTCTGAAAGAAGTGTGAGTAGGTTGTTCCCAGTTTTAGGTGACTAAAGAATCCACCCTCTTCCAAGAAGCTTCATCAGGAATGCTATGTAATATGTAAAATTACCATTTTTTAAATCAAGTATTAATTACTTTTTCATGACCTATAGTTTTTTCTATTAATTAGTTCATATATTTTAATAGCAGTCTTTTTCGTGCAATGCTGTAAGTAACTTGAGTTTTCTTGTTCTATAGGCTTGTCAAATGATTTTTCCCAAAGGCAAAATAGGGGTATCTTAAAAGCTTTTAATTGTTTCACCAGTATTTCATGGAGAGAAAAGCTGTTTTCAGATGTAAGTAATATGACAAATAACCAGGGGTAAAATCAGACATGAAAATGAATAGGATAATCCTGAGGGAGAGAGCTCAGAAGAGCAGAGGTTTGAACAGAAATTATTCTACTCTAGCTGTATATTTTTTCATAACTAAGTCCACGTACACAAATGGAAATCTCAAGGACAGAAATGTTCTCTACCCAGTTCATTATTTCCTGACCTTGGGGAGATCCACCTCCAGCTGGTGAGGAATGAATGGCTCTCTAATGAGACATGATAACATCAAAGGTGATGCAGGGCTCTGGAACGTAATAACCTCTCCTAGGCTCAGAAATCTGGGTCTCATGGCAGCACTGCCCAAGCTACTGGGGTCAAGTGACATCAAGACTGCAAAATGTGGGTGCAAGTAGGGAGGCACCAGCATGAGTCCATGGCAAAGGCCAGCGAGCCAATTACCAGGAACACGGTGTTGTGTGAAGGAAAGCAAACTTAATGTCATAATAAAGCAAAACTGAGGCAAATGGAGTTTTAAGAGGTACAGATGTCCTTCCCAGGGATACAAAACCTCTTCTGTTTTGTGAAGCTGAATGGGGAGAGTCCTCCATGCTGACAGAAAACAGCAGAGAAAAAAACCAGCTCAACATTTCTGTACATCAGGGGTCCGAGATGGCCCAGTGCTGTTGACGCAATTCCAGTGTCTTGCTTTCCTAAGCCACGGATCTGCAGATCCATGGGCAGCTGTGACTGCTAACAATGAGCAGTCTGGGCTGCACTTTGCTCCTCATCAGAGGAAATGCAGAGTGTGCTCTGTAATTCATCTTTCTGACCCAGTTCATAAGAAACACTGCTCGTACTGGCAGGATCTCGTCTGACAGAAGGCATGTCAGCAAGAGCTTTTGCTCAGTCTTACTCCACTGGCCACAACAGAAGTGAGTACCAAAGCTATTGTCCCAGTAACTGCAGTTCTTGCTGTAATACTCAATGCTTGCTTTTAGGAAAATAACAATTTATTTCCTTTATATGCAGCAAATAACAAAGGGAAATTCACAAACAGTGTTATTACACAGTCTTGAAGTTCACAGATGACAGTCAGAAACAGATAAATGTTTTATTGGCTAAACAGGAAAAAGAGCTGAATTGTAATACTAAGTTCAAATGAATTTTCTTTGAAAGGGAGTATTTCTCTGACACCCTTTTAAAAGTTTAAACCTATGGAAAATCTTAGGAATGGCTACTAAATTTAAAAATTAAGATAAAAACTTGGTTTATTTCTGATTACATCACTTGGCCTGCCACAGTAACATTCTTCCTGCCTGTCCAACTGATTGAAGAGTAACAAAAAGCTGTAGGCTCCTCCCTCCTTAGATGAATCCCAGTATTAAATGTGACACTTTTACCAAATGTTTCACCTTTTAAGTACTGCCCATGTAGTCCTCCAAGGAAAGTGTGGATATGTTAGGGAGGCATGGCTGGAAATTATCAATAGATGTTCTTCCAATGAACATTGTGCCTGACAGGAAATTCTGATGCATTTGACACTGGTACCCATACATGGTATTCTTTGTCTGCTGTCTCTGTAGTAATTTCTGGCTATTTGCTACAATTGGACATAAACTGTAAAATGTCTGGGATCTGTAAAAATCTTACATGGACAACACCAACTTTCCCAAAGCCCTTACTGTTTTCTTCTTAATTTTTCACTCAAAATACCCTTATTTTGAGGTTACTTATAATTTTCTCAGGAAGGTCCCTTAAAGTTGATGGGGAATTTTGGTCACGTCAGAGCAGATACTGTAGCAGGGAAGAAATCTTCAAGAATTGTTGTGGCATTTTCAGTTCTTTATTAATGTTACAGAGGGATTTCCCCTTCTTTCCACTCCTGTGAAACAAAAAATAACTTTTAGGCCACTGTGTTTGTGGCACCTTTAGGAATTCATAGCCATACTTAAAAAGGCTTAACCCCACAGTGCCCTTACTTTTTATTGGCCCCTCTATTCCTATAGTCTTGGTTTGATAGGGAAATGGGATTCCCTGGGAGCAAACAGGAAAAGGGAGTTGGCTGTCCTTGTCATTGGCTTGCAGTTTTCACTAGACACTGTCCTATCAAGTCAGCCCATATTCAGAACGTTCCAGTTTAGGCTGTGGTTTCATAACCCTGCTGCAGATCCCAAGCATCCACACTTGGTCCCTGTTTTTCCTGTGATCTGAAGTCCCTTCAGGCAAAGGCCATTAACCCAGCAATGCTGACTGGGAGGCAGAGCCAGCGGCAAGAGCAGCATCACCTCTTTCCTCAGCTCATGTGCGAGAGGAAGAGAAAACCACTGTGTTTTGCATCAGCTAAAAAGGGCAGGTTGGTTGTCATCTACTCCCCAAACTGTCCCCTCCCTTGGCTCACTGCGGGCAGGGCTGACCAGAAATGTTTTGACAAACCCTGACAAGGTAAGTGGGGCTGTACATGGTCACACTTTCCTGCTGTCTGCAGATTCAAGGCATCAGTTTTTTCTAGATACTCTTTTTCAATTTTTATTTTGCAATAGCAGGTACAGGAAGTGATGCCACAAGCAAAAAAAAGTTAACTGAGAAGATGAAGTAACTCTGTAATTTGCAGATTTGGGATCAAGGCACAGATAATTTAAAATTTCCATGTCTTCTGTGTAGAGTCTTTGTGGCACATGGGACATGCTGAAGAAAGGAGATGGGGGTGCTTTATCTGTACAAAAACAAACACTGCTTTTCAAACAACAAGGTAATCTCTAAATCTGTTTTTTCAGAAGCAGTATGCCACACTCTGTATTAAATACTGACAGAGCTCTTCCAGAAAATGAGATGTGAAAGAACAAGATTGTTCTCTACGCATTTTTCAAATTATAAAAAGGATACTTTTTTAATTCCAAAATATTCCTGAATGTACATTCTTAGAATAGTTAAAACTTTTAGAACTTCAGTTTTATAATAATGTTTCTTCTCTGTTTCTGGGTCAGCTCACTTCAGTTGTCAACTTCCTCAGCTTCTAGGATTTACCATTGTAAGTGCAGTCAACAAACATTTTTTTAGGAGCCTTCCCAGGTAAAAAGTGCTAAAACAATGCAGTCAAATATATCACAAGCAACAGGTTACAGTAATGTAGCCCTGTAGGGCTGTGACTTCTAAGTATTTCCTAGAACAATACTCCTGGGACTCCCAACAGCTACACTGAAAATGAAAGCCTTCCGTATTCAGTTTGGGATCAGAGAAATAACTCGAAAGACAAACATTTTAATTCATTTTAAGGGTTGTCTGTCAAGACAACCTCAGCAATCAAAGGCTGACAGCTTCCTGTCCTAGGGTGAGTTGTCTCACCTCACTGAGATGGCTGCAGTCCAGGTTCTTCTGGCTCTGACTCCACTGCAAACATCTGCCCTGGCAGCAGTTCATGCTGGTCGGTGTCTGTGTGTACCTGAAAAGGAGGTAAGTATTCTCACACTTGGTGGGAGCTACTTACAAGAAACTTTAGAGCTTCTTCACAGGTTTTCAAAGCCCTTAGTCTTGGGAAAAATAAAAAAGAAAACAAAACCCAACCCAAACCAAAACTGAAAACAAAACTCCTCCAACTGCATCTGAACCTTTTCCGAAGTTTTATTTTGTACTAATCTCCAGTTGAAATAAGAAACTGTAAATCATCTGAGGCAAAACAGCTGACAATGCATTTCATATCTAAAATGTAGTAGTCTTTCTGTAGGAATGGTGATCAACAGCCATCGTGAGCACACAGGCCAACTGCATGATGTGGGTGGAAGCGAAAACATCTAAAACCATTTAATTCAATTTTTAATGCTAGGGAATCTCAGTATAAAATGTTTCTGTGAGCCAGCTGCTGTTACTACTACATGGGCTATCAACTTCTACTGGCTGGGCTCTAATTCTTAGAAATTGCTTTATGCCAAAGTCACTACTGCCTAATTAGAGCGCCCAAGAAACAAGGAGATGAGCCAGGGAAGTTCCATGGCATTGTGGGCACAATTGCATGTTTACAGACTGCTGCCAGACACAGGGAGAGGAGTGGTTGGTTGGTCAGGCTTGTACAAAAATGCTTTTGTGACTGCCTTTAGGGGCTGGGAATTTATTGGCAGTTATTTCACCCATGGATCACCAGGTTCTTACTCAGAACCAAGACTGCAGAGTTTTCCTTTGCCCTTCCTTATTTCTTTCATTTCACAGGAGGGCCGAGTTCACTCTAGAGATCTGGTTTGGGTGGGAAAGATGTGATTTTTGCTGAAAAAATGAAACTGTGATAATCAAAGTCATTTAACTATGCATCATCGTCTAAATTTTTAAAAAATCCTTAGAATGTAAAAGACATTAATATTACAAGGTCCACAATTTATTTTCCTAATCTGTTACTTAGGCATTCTTCACAGGAAACAAGTCACAATTGGGACTGGGTTTTTTTTCCCAATCTTAGACATTAGTAAAAATGTATATCTGGTATTTGGGTTAAGAAAAACCTTATCTGTTTAGCTGTTACTTGATTTTTTTCAAAAGCACCTAATTTCAGTCACTTCCATTGCAATGTTTTGTGCGATTTTTTTTAATTGGGTCTGCAAAACTAAAGGTATTTGAAAAAATGCTGCTGCAATTTAATTTATTCCACACAGAAGACAATCTGGATTTAGTTTGAGATTTTGTAAAATGCTTTGTCAACGAACCACATAATGTATTAAGCAGATATATCTATGCATATTAATGCAGGATTGAATACTGGAAGGCACAAGAAGCAGGAGATGGATCAGGCCAACACACTGCTTGTCATCCTGATTCCCCACAAAACCTTTCCAGAAAGTTGGATTTTACCTTAACATTGGTGTGTCTGGATTCCACCTTGTGAGAAGAAAACCTGTCCTGCTTCTGGATACCGCTTCCTGAGGGTATGAGTTTTTCCCCTCACAGGCACCTTTATTCTCAGAAAGGGAAATGGAAGAATGTCTCAGTCCTGCACTGAGCTTTTTCCTCATAGGCAGCTTTATTCCCCAAAGGTGAATGAAAGAGCATCTTTTCCTCCCACACTCTTCCCCTCATGGATGCCTTTACTCTCTAAAAGGGGAATGGAAGTCATCTCTCTCCCACACCGAGCTTTTCCCTCACAGTACCTTTATTCCCCGAGAGGGGAATGGAAGAGCATCTCCTTCCCACCCTTCTCCCCTCACGGGCATCTTTATTTCCCGAGAGGGGAATGGAAGAGCATCTCCCTCCTTCCCTCCCGCACCAAGTTTTCCCCTTACGGGCCCCTTTATTCCCCCAAGGGGAATGGAAGAGCCTGTCCCTCCCTCTCTCCCTCCCGGGCTTTTTTCTTCATGGGTACCTTTATTCTCCTAAAGGAAATGGAGAATATCCCTCCTGTGCTGAGTTTTCCCCTCATGGGCACCTTCATTNGAGGGGAGAGCGGAGCCTGAGGGGAGCGGCCAGCGCGGGGGAAGGGCGAGGCTGCGGGGCCGGGCGGCGTGTGCCGGTCCTGCCGCTCTCTGGCGTCGTAGTTTAGTGGAAAAGGGAAGGGATAGAAAAGGGAACTGATTTAAAATAGCCCCCGATCCCTCCGGGGGCCGGTTCCCTGTCGGTGGCAGTGCGGGGGGGCAGCGGGGCTCTGGTGCAGCCGCAGCCCGGGGGGCTTGGCTNTGCACAAGAGGTGATTGGAAGAGCCTCTCCCTCCTGCTCTTTTTCCTTCCCTCACGGGCACCTTTATTCCCACAAAGGGGAATGGGAGAGCATCCCCCTCTCTCCCTCCCTCACGTGCTTTTCCGTTTAGGGGCACATTTATTTNTCGCTGCCCTCGCTGCTCCCCTCGCCCGGGCTTGGGGCTTTTTTTTGTGGGGAAGGGGCAGGATGAGCTTGCGGAGTTTCGCTGGGATTTCTCCTTCCTTTCTGAGGCGCTGCCGCTGCTGAAGCAGATTNTTTATTTTCCTAAGGGAAATGGAGAATATCCCTCCTACGCTGACTTTTCCCCTCACGGGTACCTTTATTCCCCAAAGTGGAAAGGAAGAGCATCTCGTTCCCGCCCTTTTCCCCTCACGGGCACCTTCATAGCACGAGAGGTGATTGGAGGAGCCTCTCCCTCTCTCACGTGCTTTTCCGCTTAGGGGCACATTTATTCTTCTGGGCTGAGCTTTCCCCTCGCGGGCACCTTTATTCCTCAAAGGAGAACGAAAGAGCATCTTTCCCTCACACACTTTTTCCCTCACGGGCGCCTCTATTCTCCTAAGGGAAATGGAGAATATCCCTCCCGCTCTGTTTTCCCCTCACGGGCATCTTTATTACACAAGAGGGGAATGGCAGAGCATGTCCCTGACGGGCACCTCTATTCCCCCAAAAGGGGGATTGGAAGAGCTTTATCATCCCTCAGGGGCACCTTTATTCCCGGAGCGGGAAAGGGACAAGCCTCTCTCCCCCACACACCGAAGGCTGAGCGCTGCCCGCAGCCGCATCGCGCGCGCGCGCCAGGCGCGAGTCCTGCAGCGGTTTCGCTGCGGCCCCGCCCCTTTCTAATCGTGCCGCCATCCCCGAGCGGCGGCGGAGGGATACCCGGCTCTGGGCGGAGGGATCCGCACGCTGGGGCCGGCCGTGGGGCAGGGAGAGCGGGAGGCAGGCAGAGAGGGAAGGAGGGCGAGGACGGGGCGAGCGATGCGTCGCGGCCGCGCTGGCTGAGGCGAGGTGGCCCCGCAGATCGGGAGGACGGGGGTGGGGAGCGGAGCTGGTGCCGCGGTGGCGGTGGCGGAGCGGCAGGAGAACAGCTGGGGAGGGGTCGGGGGGCGCTCCGGGAGCGGCGAGGGGAGAGCNCTTTTCTTTCCTTCCTTCCTTCCACCCCATCGCTATGTAGGAAGGGAGAGGCATCAATGGAAAGGCTAAAATACGCGTAGATGGACCTTCGGATGCATTTTTTTTTTGAAAGAGGAGGATAAATCCCGCTTGCCAATGCACTGACTTTTGTTGCTGTTGCATCGCTTGGTAAAAATGGGGTTCACTCACTCCCATTGAATCCTTGGAGCATTCCAGAGAGTTGCTGCAGTGAAGGACTTATCTTTATTTTTTGCATCAGAGGAGCTGCATTGATGTTAACCGTTTTTTTGTAAAATGGAGAACGAGATCTTCACACCCCTTCTGGAGCAGTTCATGTCCAGCCCTCTTGTCACCTGGGTAAGTGTTCATTTTCCCCTCACACGTTCCCGGGTTTATTTGCTCATTGTTTGAAGAGCCTTGCGACCGGGGATCGAGGTGGAGTTGGTGTCACGGTGCTGCTGCTGGTTCTGTTCCAGGTGAAGACATTCGGACCGCTGGCTGGAGGAAATGGGACCAACCTGGAGGAATATGTGGCGCTGGTGGATGGAGTGTATCTGAACGAAGTCATGCTGCAAATGTGAGTGTGGGCAAGCGCTGCCTTGGGGTAATTTTTTGTTGGTTTGTTTCTCTTGTATTTTTTTACTGCCTTACAAAAAATCCTTTTCCCCCTCTCCCCATATTGACCTTGGTAAATTACTTTTATTTGTGCGTGACACGGTCATGTGGTGAGTTAAGAGGAGACGGGATTGTGGCAGATCCCGACTCTGCACAGCTGAATGTCCGAGCAATGTATTTGCAGGATGTATAGTGTGATACAGGCTGAATCATCACTGTAGAACTTACTGGAAAATGGGATGACTGTAAATAGTTTCCCAGATTTCCACTGAGAGGCATAAGAAAGGTTCATCCTGCTGTAAGTCATGCTCATGAAGAAAATTTTGAATAAATTTGCTTGGCTAATAAGGTTCTAATCCATATCTTGGTGCACGTGACATGCAACTTAAGGATGGCATGCAACTCATACAGGATTGTGCACTGAGCAAAAGGACTGTCCTTAAACTCCTTCCTCTTCATTTTCCATGCTTCCAAATTAGAGTAAATAGCAGTTGAGCAGTAAAGCTGATGCTTTAATTGTGAGTGTAGAGTGTTTAGTGGCTATAGTCAACAGAAGAAACGTTTTTACATGGGTTTATAAACTGTTTATTGACAACTCTGGTTGTCAGAAAAAAGTCCTTTACAGTGGCTCTCTGTTAATCATAATTTTGACTGGAATGTTGCCCACTACTGTCATGCTGAGGAGTAACACTTGTCAGGTGTCTAGTGATATAATCATAAAAGTGTTACTAGTGCACAAATTCCTACATGCCTCTTTTTTTNNNTCTGCAGAGAAGTACATCTATTTTCTATATAGGTATGAAAAGCTGTGGACTTATGGCTGGCTGGGTACTTCCATCAGTGTGTGAGCAGCTTGAGTTGGCAGCTGTTCCTCAGGAACGCTGCTCAGGGATGGGCATCCTCTTGCTCTGTTTATAGCTTTTATTCATATTTAGTGCTTTAAAAGTTTTTTCCCTTGGTGTTCAGCTTGTATAACTAATCTATGTCCAAAGAACAGCATTTTACCACATTCAAGTGTGAATTCACAGCCTTTTGAAACCGGTAGTTTCTTTGTCACCTACTTTTGTACAACTAAGACTCCCAAGTATTCACTTCTAGTATTCACTCCAACGTTGAAAAACATGGAAAACTTGGTGGAATGGAACTTTTGGAAGAAAAAAAAAATCTGAGTGGATTCTGGCACACATTAATAAGAATTTAATTTTAAATGATGCATTTCACTGCAGAATACTGGTTTTATTTTACGACTTTTCTTTTTCTCTTAGACTACATAAAGTAAGTAGATTTTCAGCTGTGGCCATGCATTTGATATGTAGAGCTTCTATGGGATAAAAAAGTTTGACAGCTGGAAGGCAGATTTAGCACTGGAACAAGGTGATTTTGAAGAATATAGTCTTAAACTTTTTTCAGTCAATTTTTTAATACTGAGTATAAATTGATACCTGATGCATGTATGTAAAATGGAAAACTGTGGAGAAGGAACATTCCCATGCCTAAGGCACTGTGTGTTGAATTTGGCTGTGACTTTGTGCATCCTTGACCCTATGCTATGATTACTGTACTTAGGAGGCATTGGGTGTGTACGTGTGAAAAATACAGAACATTCACAACAATAAAAACTACCTCAGACTGGAGGTGTGTGTAAAAGCATTGGCGTACAAATAAAATACATTTTAGAAATATGTCACTACACTGGAAGGTCTTTTGAGAACTGAGATGTATCATGGCTGGTTACTGCTTAGAATTGCCTCTTAGAACTCTGTTCATATTTTGGGAAAGTTCAGTTTGTTTTGGGTTTTGTGCCAGGATTGAAATAGGGGAAAAATTGTTTCATGTTTTGCCGTGTGGTCCTGTCTGTGGTGAAGTCACTGTGGAAACCTGTGTTAACTTTTAGTCCTGTTCACTTTGAATATCCAGCTATTAAGCAACTGTCTTCATTTGCAAAAACACTTAAAAGATCTGGCTCTAACTAATCATCAATACAGATTATTTCCAGTGTTTTCCATTTTTATTTCTCTTTTATTTTCCTTTCCTTCTTTACTACTGTATATTGAGGAGATGTGGCAGAAAATTTTGTGTCATGTGACTTCAAAAGAAAAGTGTTTTTCTTCAGAATGTTGGGGTTGGGGAATTTTTTTGGTTGTTTGTTTTGGTTTTTTTTTTTAAAGCTCAGTGACTTCACATGAGAACTAGAGGTCTGTGGTTAGGAGCTATGGCAGTGGGGGCTGTTAGAAGTGCTGTGGTCCTGCTGCACATATACTTTAATACTTATTTTATTCTTGCCAAATGTTGAAAAAACAAATTCTGTGACCATATAAGTGAGTGTTAATATTGGATTAGGCATGGTTTGTGAACAGTTACACAGTCAAAAAAAAAAAAGGGGCTTTGTTGGAGAAGGTTTTTTGTTCTGTTAGAAAAGAGTTAATCCTGCCCTCCATCATCTACAAGTGAGAGTTTGTCAGTCCAGCATTTGTTTCTCCTTGTACTTGTCTGGATCAACTTTATTTTCAGCAATTGCAATGACTCAGGGGAAAGAGGTGTCAGCATTGGAATAGTAGCAGGGTGCTGGTGCTGCTGAGATTGTGGGGTTTATCAGTATTGAGTTTATTAGTACCTCATCCATGAGAGAATTCATCACATTCCTTGTTTTTACCTTTGGATGTTTTGGGACCTGTGAAAATTGCACAGATTCTGTTCAGTGTCCAGTTACATCTGAAGGGCTCTTCCTTGCTGGAGATGCTACAGGCCAATTAATATTATTTTTAAAATTTTATTTTTAATTAAGGAGAGTCCCAGTGTTTATAATATTAGCTCCTAACTTGAGCGAATGTCTCTAATTTCCTGTTTGAATTTAGGTCCCGTTCTTCAGAAGTATCCGGTTACTTACCTTCTGCTGGGATCAGTCAGTATCTGATACTTGTGGATAGAAACCCATCTGTCTTTCTAAATCTGAGCCTTTATCTTTGTGCTCTTTGATACAAAAAAGGGGTCATGCTTCTTGGAAATAAATCAGAGCACGAGATCACTGCGGTGGTGTTCTGCCGTGATAGGGACGTGGAGGAACATGCCAGGAATGCTTCATACCTTCACTGCACCTCTGTATCATAATGCTTCTAACATTATATTTATAAAGTGGTTGTAGGCTTGAGTGGAATCTGTTGTGCATGGTACTGAAATCAGTGAACCAGTATAATTCAATGGATTAGTCACCTGTTGCACACCCAAGTACAACTGCAGTAAAATAATACTCAGTTGTCCTGGAGATATTATTCCAGAACCTGATTAACATCACCTCAGGGTTTTTTTAATAGTCTTAGCATTGTGCTGTTTATAAACTCCTCTGATCCAAAAAAAATGCAGTGTTTTTACAGAAACACTCATTTTCTGAGTAGTATTTGTTTCCACTTTTGATAGGTCTTGTTCTCTGATACTTGTTAACTGAATTCCAATAGGATTGGGTAAGAAATGATGAAAGTCTTCTAGTATGAGTTGCGGTTCCCAAACTGACAAGAGTCTTGCTGGTTCCTTTGAATGAAGAGACAGCTGCAAGTAGTTACAAGATTGGGGGCTTTCATTACATTTACCACCACCATTAATATTTGGTCAAGCAACAAAGACTTGAAACGGTATTTTAGCTTTAATTGTTTTATTTTACTGTGCTTTGTATTTGTGGAAATAAACCTAGTTTAAAGGAACTATTGGACCCAGACTGTATGCAGAGTTGGTAATGTACAGAACCAAACTCTGGAATTTTGTTCATTTAATCCACTGTCTGGAAAACCTGGCTGCTTTCATCCCAGTGTGCCATTTATAACTTTGGTCTTAATTATATAAATTAAGTGATACTTTCCATATCAGTCTTTGCATCCAGATGTGCTGAAAACTGCTTCAAAGATGAAGTCTTTTATTCTTCTTCTGGGTTTTTCCCCTTTTACCGTTCTCCCAGAGTTTTTCGCTGACTGGATGCACTGCAGGCCTTTCACACCATGAAATTTTCCAGGTGGACTGACTGCCTCTTTCCTCCCACCATGCTGGTGGTGTGTGCCTAGAATCTGGACAGCTTCCTTGGCTCCTGTTCTGAGCTCTCAGCCTTCAGTTGTGTGCTTTTTTCCGAGCAGTTGAGCTTGCCAGCCCATACTTCTGGCTTGCCTATATCTTCCCCTGAAAGCTGGACTCAGTCTCCAGTGCTGGAGCCAGCTGCCTGGCTCTGTGAAAGAGTGCAGCAGCAGCCACTCAAGCCAATTTAACTCCTTCTTGGGAAGGCCAAGGAGGGAGAGGTGGCTTCAGCTAAGCTTTGGCTGGGTGGGGAAATGGAAAACAGTGTTGAGGAAAAGGGAATTGGTGACATTGGCAGCAGAAGTAGGAACATGTATTTTAGGAAAAGGTCAAATATTATTAAGTTTGCACCTTTATCACTTCATGGTATAGATTCACACATCCCAGATGTGCCCTGTCAGGTTTTCCACAGGTGCAAGGTGTCACTTGGACTTGGTGAGAGTTGTTGCTCCCAAGAGTAGTTCTGCAGCAGCAGGGCTGAGATTTTTCTTCAGGAAAGCTGAATTTGTAACAGTCACTTTTTTCTGTAAAGAAGCAAATTCTTTAATAAGTGGTCCAGCACAATGTGCACCACAGTGTTGGAATTAAACTCTTTTGCTTAGAGAAGTGGAAAACGTGGTTCTTAGTGTAATGCTGAATACTTTTAGATGGGATCATCAGCCTGCACTGAGCTCTGAATTGGGCAGGTGAGGTGGACACAGGCTGATACCTGCACTTGTGAGGTGCTTGGGTTTTTGATAGATAAAGGGGAAAAATGCATGGATTGAACATGGAATTCTTGAAGTACTTGATCTTGGCTTGTCTCTGTTTTAGTAGTTTTTGTTATGCTTTTATACGCTTTTCCACAGCTGATGTCCACTTTCCCTCATCCTGGCTACCCTGATTTATTTCTGAGCATGAAACTATTCTGTAGTTCATTCTTGTTCCTTGCAAATTTTGAAGATTAGGAATTAAATCATCTAACCTTCATTTAAATGTACACATCCACTTCTTTTCTCTCTCCTTCATGTGCCATCTTGGTTATCTTTCTTTAAATCTGTCTCCTTACTTCTTTTGGTAGACTGCTACTGAGCCCATCCTTACTTTAGGGGCTAGTTCCTTGGGCCAGGGAATAAAAACTGAATTAAAAACTACTTTTAATACATACAGAGATTTCTGTTAAGCCTGTCAACCTGTTCCATAAATAGCCATCTTAGATCTAATATCAAAATAACTTGTCTCAGCTTTTGAAAGCATTCTGGCAAGGAAAGAACATACATTCACTATGGCTTTGCAGTTTCTTTTTCAGAGAATTTTGCATTTCACATTCTACATGCTGTTTCAAAGCAGTCCATGAGAATAACAGCAGCAGTAAAATCCAGAGTTTTAAGTTAACTACAGACAACTGGCTGATCAGCTTGTACCCTTCAGTAGCAGGGCTGTGCTGCTTCAGATTTCATGGTTGGTCTGGGGATGTCCCACCACAAACCTTTGCAAAGTACTGCTGTGCCCTGATCTTCCTTTTAGAAACTAACCTAGTTAACAGATTTTGGGTGCTAAATCATCTTATCCTATGCCAAATTTGAGATTTACTTCTAGATTTTCCTTACTTGTTTCTTCTGTTGAGAAGGGACATTTAAGTTTTGTGTTTGTTCATATGTTCCTGTTATTTTTGTTTCCTCCTCTTTTTTCTCTAAACTAAATAGCAATTTGTTGCCTTTGTTGTCTTTCATAATGCACCACTTTTCCCTAGGTAGTAATTATTTAGGCATCAAGACATTTTTCCAAAATGCTGCTTTGTTAGAGCACATGACTTTAGTCAGGTCAAAGATTATTTGGGAATAACTGTGTGAGACTCTCCTGTGTTTGTTTGCTTTGTTTTAGAGTCCAGTCTTTATCCTAAAGATGCTCCAGAGGCACTTGCTGTTGAGCACTGTTTCCAAGATGCATCCCTTTCATTTCATGGGATTAATTGATGCCAAGGCTTTGAATTGAAGCAAGGCTACTGCTTGACCCAAGCAAAAATTGTTTGATGTTGTATTTTTGGATTGGAAATAGTAAGGGATGAACTCATAAATGGTGTCTGTCATGTTCCTGGCCATTGAGTGAATCTTTGTGTTGCACATTTGGAGACACTCCAATACTTTCTTCCTTTGCTATAGTGACAGAAGACAGTCCACTTAGGTTTATTACAGAATTTTATCTTGGTTTAAGCTTCAGGGAAATATTTGCTCTAGTTTTTCTCTGTGTGGTATCTTTGTTTTTCTTAAATAAGCCCCTGAGCAAAAAGTGTCTGTTGGAATTTCCTGGTATCCTGGGAATACACTTGCTGTATATTCACAGTATTGTGTGTGCTGGACAAAACCAGAATACAGATACCAGGAGATATATGAGAGAATGCAGACAAATGTCACATTGTCACTAGGCTAAAAATGGGTGTAGAGAAAGATGAAAATATGTATTTTATTACTAATAATTTACTTACAGAGGGCTTTTTTCCCTTCATAAGAAAGGAAATTATCTACAGTCATGGTGTTCCAACCAAAGGTATTTCATGGAAATCTATGTGCTGCAATTTTTACTGAAGATCTTTCTAGTCACTAAAGCTGCATATTTGTGTAGCTTTGGTGCCATCTCACTTGGCTGGTCACACATCAGTATTTCCTGTAGTTTTTAGTGCTGAGTACCATTGTTTACCTCTGGTCAGGCTATTGTGACTGAAGTAAGAACTAATTTTTTTTGAGAATTTGTAGCTTCAGCCAAGTTAAAAGTCAAGAGTAAAATGAGTGAACGTTTTTCCAAGTCTTTCAAAGTAGAAATAATTTTTGGTAGTGCTGTGATTATCAAATAAAGCAAAGTACATGCTGCTGTGGTGCTGTTAGTTAAGATAGTTAGAACTGCTCTTAAAAGTTGGGATTTTTTAAGCTTAAGTAAAGACTGCATAAATGTGTATTGCTTTTAAATGTTACATAGTAATTTTCCCTTGTATTAATATTTTAAAGGTTTTAGAAAGCGTGTTAGCTCTACGAATGTAATTTGCTCAGGGCAATTAGTGTTTGTCTTCTCTTCTGTACCGCTTGCTGCTTCCTGGCAGTGATGACAACTTCCTGGCCGTATTCTGCTTCTTTTATAACTTGATGTTTCTTCCAAACTAATACCTGCACGTTAGCAGAATGGTCCTCCCGAGGTGCGCTGTGGAAACATTTCCTGACTGCAGTGCCCTGGGATGTTTGGTGCCAAGTCATGCTGCATCTTGTGATGCAGATCTGGCAGTGCTTGTGCGTAAAGCTGATCTTACTCTTGTCACAGGATTACTGGGGGTGGCAGTGTTTGCAGCGTTCTCGTGGTCAGTTGCTTTGAGGTGTTAATCACACAGTCAAGTAGTTCTCAAGTCTCTGTTAATTGGTACTAAACTGAATAGGTATTGAAAATTTAGACTCATTTCAGAAGTAAAAAATGTTGGCTCTGAGAGGGAAGATAACACGCTATGCTTGAAGTAGAAGTCAAAACTTCAGACTTCATGATCCCTCAGTATTTTGCCTCTGTGGCATGTCGATCTTGCTTTCCTGACCTTTGGCCTGTGCACTCTTGCATCCTTGGGCACCTTTTGGGTTTGGTTTAATTTGGAAAATTGTGTGGTGCAAGTACTACAGCAGTTTAATTCTCCCTTTTCAAATGACATTTCCTGCCAAACCGTGTGTAGTTAAAAAAACCCTCTAAAACCAACCAAGCAAACTAACAAGATGTCCCTTGAAAGAGATTTCGATTTGTTGGGGGAGAATGTGTTTGTCAGACTTGCTGGTTCCTATATGTTTTTCCTTCATAAAAAAATTTTGTTTGTTGATGTTTATGCTAGGAGTTCTCAAATTTTTAATATCTAGGTGTGTTTGTATGTTAAGTGTTCTGTGCTACTCTGAATCCTATGGATTTTCCTTTCTGTGAGTGACACTTGTTAATTTGGCAGCAGCCAGATTACCTTTTCCCAGCTGTGGAGCAGAGGCTGCACCACATTCATTGATTTGTTGTGGGGAGCTCACCCCGGTGACTTGGTGCAGTCAGCAGTGACTCACTAGGTTCTATCTTCTGGCAGAAAGCTTTATTTTTTTTACATACTACCTTTTAGTGTGATAGCAAAAGAATAGTCAAGGTCAATGTGGAACAATAGTAAAAAAGTTATTTCATACTATTTGGTGATAAAGACAGTGCTTCCTCTGTAAACTTGGAACTCAGGGATTTGGGGGAGTTTTGGGTCTTTTCCATAAGAGTGTGCTTAGTCAATGACATGTGAACTGTTTTACCTCCTTTCTTGTTTTCTCATGCATTTTACTCACCTGCATACATCTTCCTTACTGCGGTTAGGGAAAAGAAAACAAAAATAAATCTGGGCTGTTCTGGACTTGTTTTGGTTTTTTTTAACCCTGGGAGGTAAAAATTAAAGATCATTCAGCAGACCTGTTGAATGTACTGTGATTTTGCCTGGCTATTGGTATATTCCCACGTAAACCTGGGAGTGTGGGGATATGAGGAGACGTCTCTTCACGCTGAGGTGGGACCGCACAGAGGTTGTGATGTGCAATAGGTGCCCATCCCCCGGAGCAAGGAGACACAGGGTTGCTGGGCAGGGCACGGCTGCAGCTCTCGCAGCACCCTGCAGCCGTGAGGAGCCGCAGCCCCTGTGCTGGGAGTGCCCGCCAGGCTGCGGAGGCACCGGCAGCTGCCCTGGGAGCGCTTGAGCCGCGCAGATGCTGAGCTGAGGCTGGCAGAGGGAAGCTGTCTGCATATGCTCAGTATCCACGGAAATGTTCTTGGCAGTGCTCCCTGTGATCCCACCAGCCACTCTGTTTGGGTTAGGCCAGTCGGTCGTGGTTTGGTTGTTTTTTGTTTTTAAGCAGGCATCGGGCTTCGGTCTCCTAACAGTTTATGATGTTGGATATAATCCTAGGAAGTGGGGTTTTGTGCAAGGGCCAAACGACTTTTGATGTTAGGCCTGCTTCCTAAAGCTCGCATGATCACGAGGCAGAAAACGTTGGATACAGCTGTTGATCTTCTGGCACACACAGTCAGTCCTTGCTAAGTGCAGAGTTAGCAGAGGTTAAATTAAGGTATTAATACTGATTTTGTGGCAAAGGGTATCTCAGTGTTTGGGATATCTTCAGATGTTCGAGCAGATGTCTGCAGAGCTACATGACCATTTCAGCTGTACATTGGTTGTTGCACAAACAGTCTCAAGGGTAGAAATACAGGTGTTGTACAACCTAAAGGTAGATTGTCAAGTGTTTAAGCAGTTTGAAGATTATCAATTTTTCTCCAGTTTTGTTTTAACTTTTTATTGTTTTGTCAGTGAAAGGACACTGTTGTATTAAATCTCTTTGTAAAACACATTTTGAGCATGCTTATTATTTTCTTGCCAGTAGTAAATAATGAAGATGCTGCTTTATTGGTTGATGCCTATCCCCAGATTCTGTTATCAGTAATTAGTGAAATGTTTGACAGATACCAAGAGTGAACCTCAGCATTCCAGTTAAAAGGACTTTGCAGAAAAGGAACTGTTAGGGATGCAACATTTATTTGTACAAGTGAATGCTGTGCTGCTGTAAGCTAAACCACAGGGTAGCATTTCACTGAACTCACCAAATACATTCAAACAATGGTATATTTCAAATTAGGGTGCGTTATGATACCAGACTTAATCATTAAGCACCGTCAAGGAACAGATGGCAAGGGAGGACACAACTGGTTTGCAGTCTGCATAGATTTAAGCATGAGGCCATTAAGCTATCACATTCCCATTTCTGATAGATTTTTGGTCAATGAAAAGTTAAAGGCACATAATCCTTGATTATATGAAGTCTCAATCTGTGATTCATGACACTGGTAGTATTTCAAAATCACTGAAGTTCTCTCTGTAATCAGGAGCTTTAAACTAATGCATTATTGGGATAGATGCTCCTGTCTGGTTTTATTGCTGTTGAAATTAATGTATCTTGTCATAAGTAGGTTGCTCTTAAATGTAAAATTGCTTGAGGGTATCTTTTACCGCTCTGCTTCCTATCGACTTCTAGACAGATTTGCCCTATTTTGCTGGGCTGTTTGCCACTGAAGCAGCTCAGTATCCCCACCTCATAAAAGGAGCAGTTCAGAGCATGGGTGGCCTTAAAATGTTTATAGTAGCCACCAGAATCTTACAGTTTTAAAAAGCTGCTTTTTAAAGCTGTGTCTTAAACTGGTTCTAAAATAGACCTTTTTATCCTCAAAATTATTTCATTTGCATCCTGTATTTCCACCAGTTTATTTCAGTGTCCTTGGACCTAGTGTATTCTAATAAACAGAATTGTTTTGTGTTAATAAAAATATAATCATTATAAACATTTTACTGGTCATAAAAATTCAACAGTTCAACATATGGGTACAAGTACTTCATTAAAATCTTTAATAAAATAGTTTTCAAGAACTGTAAACGAGTTTAAAGATGCTCTTAGAAGGTTTTGGTAGTTTGTGTTTAGAATTTTACCTTTCTGTTTGAGAAATAGTTGCACATAAGACTTGATGCTGAGAATGAAATATTAGTATGCCATGACTTGGACCAGCCTGAAAAATGTAGTTCTACAAGCAACATAAAATGGAAATATGTAGCCACATCTTGCTATATTATTTCCTCTTCAAGAGAGACAAATTAAGACATCAATACTTAAGATGATGAACTATATTGACTAAATAAATAATATTTATAATGCTGTTTAGTGGATTAAGAAGACTGCTGAGCATTCAGGTCAGAGTCTTTGAGAAAATGAGAGCTGGTTATCGGTATTGGAAGTGAAGGTGGATTTAGTTGTTTTTTTGAAACAAGGAATCTCCTGTTCAAGGACCTAGTCATGGTCCTTTGATAACAGTGGTGTGAGGAGGGATCTGTTAGGTCTGTGCTTGGCTGTTCCATACACAAACCTGACAGTTCTAACACAGTCTGAAAGGTAGAAGTAAATCAGTGACTGAAGATTAGGGAGCTCTGCTAAACACCAGCACAGAGGCTGCTTGCTGGAAGAATCCCTCAGTTTTCAATGTTTACTTTTCAGCACAGGGGTCATTTTAGTAGGTAGTCTATAAACAGTGTGTGTTTATAATCATTTAATGGCATAATGTGGTTAGAAGGATCTCAATTACTGTAGCACAGAGGTGAAGTTCTGTTTGCAGTGGAAGGTGCTGAGAGCAGGTTTCACTCTGGGAAGCATTGGAAACCATTTTCTGTCCAAGTCATTCATCCTAGTCATGGCTAACATGTATTAATTGAGAGTGTCAAAGACAACTGACCTCGTGTGGTTGAAGAATAATGAGCCAAGAGGATATTCATTACCAAAACAACAGAAAAAGGAATCTACTACCAATAGTGAGTTATTGAGGGTACATGTTTAATTAAATTTAAAATGATTGGTAGAGATTAGTAGTGTTAGTACTGATACCTCACTACCTTGCTTTTATTGAACCTTAAAAACAGTGGGTTAAGCTTCTAGTTACCACTACATACTTTAAAATGTTAAGGGAACTTGGAGTTTGGCGTTTCTCTTGGACGCCTTGCCATAATCTTTTGGAAAACTTTAAAATTACTCAAATAAAATTTTCTGTGCATCAGGTTGTCCCAAGGATTAAAATCAATTCTGATTTTAATTGTTGATTGTCGGCACTAGCAGAGCATCTTGAAACTGGATAGTGGAGTTTTTCCAAGTGGTAAAAATACAGTTCCAGAGCACATCCGTGGCCCAAGTTTTCCCAGCAAAAATTCCCAATCTCAGTAAACTGCTTCCTGCAATTTAAAACAGCAACAAAAAGCCAAACTAAAACAAAACAAAACTTTCTGTTTTAAGCTACAAGAATGAATCATTTTGGCACTAAGCAGGTCAGCTTGTCGTAGAGGGAGGTGAGGTTGTTTGTTAAAGCACCCAAACCTTTCCTGCTGGCTGGGCTGATCCCCTGGTATCATGCAGATCCAGTGCTATGCAAATGTTAAAGTTTTTGTTCATCCAGGATCAATCTCAATATACTAATACAGCTTTGGAGATGAGAAAATGGAAAGCCTGAGCTTTTATAACGTTTGTGGTTTGAGTTCTTGTGGTTGCACACTAATTTTGGTGTTGATGCTAAAATAAGAGCTGGCACAATATCCAGGAAACCCCTGTGCCCTGTTTTGAGTGCTCTGGAGGGAGAGGCATCTGAAATGTGTGGCTGTAGAAATGCTGCTGAAGATGATGAAAAAGCCCAGAGATAATCCCATGGTCATTAAGATTAAAGATGAAGATTAGGGCCCAAATCGGCCTTTTGGAGATATGCATATGGAAATAGGAGACTTCAGCTGATCTCTGTAGGTCAGCAGGATTTATTGTGGATTTTCTCTTCTGATTTTAGCAAATTTGAATGAATTCAGTGTGGAAGGGAGTCCAGTTCTGTGCATCTGCAAAGCATAATTATTTTTAGACTGTTTAGTTGCTTTTACAACTACAGGTTGGCTGAACTAATAAACTCAAGGTCACATCTTAGTCACGTGGTTTGGCTAATATGTTCGAAAATGTATTTTAATAGTTTATAAATTTTTAGGAACATGGTGATGAGCATTTAGGAATTAGGCAGTTACCCCTGTCCTGATTTTCCTAGATTCTAATAATAAATACAGAAAAAAGATACTGTGCCTACTGGGGTGTGGGTTTTTTTTAATGTCTGTTTTAAATGTGTGTTGGAGGTGCATTTTTTATATGGCCTGACTTCCTTTCCCAGCAGTGTTTTTTCTATTATTTCTATTTGTGCTTACTAGCCAGGAAATGCTGATAGCAATAAACTGAAGAAAAGACATAAATATATATTTTTAAAAAACCTAATATGCTGAAAGTTAAGTGAGCTGTAAAAGGCAAATAAAGTTTATGTAGGCAACTTACATATAAATGAAAAATATGTAATTTTTGTGCAGAGAGTATGTGAAACTACCAATCAAAGGGATAAATTGCATCAGAGTAAGTCATGCTACCACAATATTCAGGTCATTTTTGTTTTACAGCAAATAACTCCTCTCCCTGCATTTGCTTCTGACTCTTAATTCTTTGTGTGTGAGCTATTGAATTCCATTACTTTTGCATGTTACCAGGATCATTCTCCATTGCCATAGTATTTTTTGAAGGTTGTTCTTTGGGGTTTTTTCTCCTAAAGTTTGCCAGTGGCTGTTCTGGAAAGAGTATTCTGTATTCCATTGTTTAAATCATTAATGACAATGTTGAATAAAACCAGAGCCAGCAGACACATATCCCTGCAGGGAGCCCTGGTTTGACAGGGAAAAGTTGGTAGTTTGTTTTTGAGCACAGCATCCCAGCCAGCTCTCATTTATCTGATAATAATAATACCATTAAACAATACCATAATACCATTAAATATCAGAAGTTGCATTGTGCAACTGTGTCAAGAATGTGTAAAAGTGAGAAACTTCACATTGCCCATTCCTTAGGAATTCTTTAAACCTTTCAGAGAGTGTTATGAGCGGGTGCTTTGATTCTGCCTGGTTTTTCATGAGAAATCCCAGTGAATGGTTGTCGTGCTGTCCTGTGTGTGTTACGAGGTATTGAAAAAGGGTGACTCACCTGCATTTCCTCAGATCCTTTCTGCTTTGTGAAGGAAAAAGTGATTGATTTCCTTCCTGAAACCAAGACAAACCAGAGAAAAATCTGGTAGTATATGATAGTACATGACAAAAACTCCAGTTAATAATCCTTTTGTTGACACATTTCAACAATCTGTAAATATATTTAAAACAGTTTAGTGTGTGTTAGCACATTGTGCTTCACATTCATCGTCCTTCTAAAAGTTAAAAATTACATTTTGGCTGTAAAATACCATCATATAGCCATAAAAACTTCACTGTCATACCTGTTCTCTGGGAGTTGTGGTGGGTGCTCCCAGTTTCAGGCTGCGTTGATGGCACACAAGAATGTGGGGCTGGCTGGCTGTGTCAGAGACACATTTCAAGCTCTTTTCATCTTCCACAGCTCCAGATGGGTTTGTGGAGGGAGAAACAAGGCATGGTAATCAAGACAAGGAATGGCCGTGCTGGCACATTAACTATACCATTTGTTTTATAGAGGAAAGCTTTAATGTTCAGCATGTTTAAGGTATTCTTTTTTCTTTTCTTTTTGCAGCAATCCAAAGTCTGCTAATCAGAGGATAAACAAAAAAGTAAACAATGATGCATCATTAAGGATTCAAAATTTGTCTATTTTGGTGAAACAAATAAAAACGTACTATCAGGTCAGTAATTGTTATGTTTTGCCTGGAATTATTTCTAAATTTTCTTCTGTAGTTATGGCTTTAAGGGTAACAGGAGTAAGATCAACAAGAGATACTCTTATGGATGATTGTTTAGATATCTGGTCAAATTTTTTATCACTATTAACAGGTATAAAGGTGGACACACTTTTATATGAATGATGATCTATTTATAGAATAAGTGTTCTGTGTTCAAGTACTCCTGTGGTGCATTAAGTATTATTGGTTGGTATTTTCTGAGTGGAAGCAAGTTTTGTGCTGGTGAGAGAGATTATTACGCGTGCATTTAGTCTTGTAAATGGAATTTTTGTTAGAAAAATGCAATGAAATTTACTGGGCTTAAAATTAATTTGGGAATTTGTAGTAAATGTAGTGAGGATGTAAGTCAGAGCTGTAAAAGAGCCACTGAAGTTTGATGCAGAGTAGGAGCTGGTCCTGTGCCTGCTGGATGCTGAGCTGGATAGGGTGTTGTACACATGGGCGCGCCACACCGGGCACTGAGCTGTCACCAGTGTCCCTGTAGTGTGCCTTTTAGTGCCCTTCCACACTGCCCTGCTCCTTCCTGCCAGGAGAACACAGACCTGGGGGAAAACCTTGGCTCTGCCTCTCCCCATACCTCCTGGCCAACCTGTGCTGAAGTCTGCTGCTCCTCCTGTGTCCACACATAGTGTGTGCTTCCCAAAACTCCCAGTGCGGTGAGAATTCGCAGCCGTCACTGCCCTGACCAACCACGGAACATCTTCCCAGCACTTCCTGCCCTTCTTTCCTTGGTAGCTCCTGCACATGGATGTATGTGCTGCTCATATGGATATATGTGCTGCTAAAGCCCATATGCTTGTCCTTTTCCTAATAGGGGTCATTTTCCACCAGCATCAGTGTTCCACAAGTGGTGCAACAGAAGGCACAAACACTGACAGGATTGATCTTTATTGGAGCACAAAGATCACCCCATCCTGCACTAGCCTCATGGTATGACCAGTCTAGGTGCTCCAGGCAGAATTGCTGGCATTTAGGTACCTTTGGATGATTCAGGATTGTGGATGTTGCTCCAAACCTTTGTGATAGAAATAAGTTTATTAGAGCTTTTTTAAAGATAAAAAAGTATTCTTGTTTAAGAAATGGTAAAACCAGTCACCATGCCTAAAAATGTCCAAGCTATGTTGAACTGCCCTTTTAACTGGATTTTATGCTTTTCCCCCTTTTCCCTCTCCAGTCTTGCAGGGTTTTGGTCACCATGCAGACATTGAAGGGCTGGTGTTTCTAGCAGGAGTGAAGGCATTTACTCTCCAAACTGGAGAGCTCCTTTGAATCTAAAATTCCTTTTTGCATGTGTAGATATTCACTCCCTACAATGCCTGCAGGCAGGTTTCTGCTTTTGGTAGTTGAAGTGTTAAAGGATGGGCTGTTTCACAGAGGGGTCAGTTGAGTTCCTGTGGAATTCCCCAAGGCAGGAAAGCTGGGGCTTGATGGATGCCTTGGAATCAAACTGAGAGGCCTCCCTTAGCTTGGGGTGAGGCAGGAAAAGCTGAGTGTGCCTGGGGGTGCTTTGGGGGATCCCATGGGAGTGGACAGGAGAGCACTCACTGGACTGAGAGAGGATTTTACTTAGTGTTGGAATCAGACACTGAGGAATGTGGGAATCTGGAATTTTTAGCATTGTGTTAACCTAACTCTTGACACTTCTCATTGTGAGCTTGTCCACACCGGTTTGTTCCATGTGGTTTTATAACATCTGTGGAAAGCCTTCTCTCAGTTTAGTGAAAAGTCACACCAGTGCTGTGGATGTACTTGTCAAAAAACCTGCACTGGTAGAATATAACATTCAAAATTAAGGTGTTGTGTCACATTAGTCAATTTTTTTTTTCATTCCTGCATCATGTTTGTTATTCTTTGGAATTAGAATTCTGGTCCTGAACCAGTAATTTCTGGACAGTATGAGAGGACAGAACTCTTCTCAGCCGTTAATTCAAAATTTCTGGTGGGCTCAAGAGGTTTAATCCAGTGAGTATCCATGATTCTCAGTAGATTCAACTGAGGATGTGAAAATCTTCAGTAAAATAAATGCTAATGAACTGTAAAAGTTTGTGCAGGCAAAGCCAGTGCTGAGGTTAACACCAAGTGACAGAAAAGGTGCCAGACATCTCTGGGGGAAGGCAGAGGTGTTGTAAGGAAACAGGTGATCATGTCCATTCATGAAACATATTTTGGTTACTGCTGCCCAGACTCTGCCTTGATACATGATCATCATTATGATAGCATCATGGAATTATTTGAGATACTACCAAAATAACCCCCAAAAAAACAACAAAAAGCCACTAAAAATATGTGATTTTCTTTCATATAGCTGTCAATACTCATTAAAGTCATACTTTATCTGTTTTATATTGATTTAAAACATCCTGTGGTGCATTCATGTGTCATTTTTATTTGAAAATCATCTTTATCAAAGTCTGAGAAGTACAGGTGTCATGGTTGGTTGAATTTCGTGATATTTGAGGACGTGAAAGCTGTTTCCTCCCTCCTTATAATTGTCTCAGGCATGTCCAAATGTATATTCTGCTGTTAATCAATTCAGATATAATTTTCATTTGTATATTAACTGGTGGAAACTTTCAAGTATAGTTGTAGCTAATAATTTCTACAGGTGTTTTTCAATTTGACATAAAGCAAGTTGTGTTAGGTTGTTGCTTACAATGTGACACACCTGATGTATGCCTTGGGCTCTTCTGGAATATGTTGCTTTTGAGTAGGAGCATTTTATATAGTAATGGATCTGTCACTGTGGAAAAACAAAAAGCCTGACTGTAGGATGGCATCTGCTGGGAATAAACATCTGGGAACAGGAGAAAGACTATTCTGCTTCAGGAGCATTAGGCTCTGTCTAGACTGGGGATTTGACCCGATTACAGCCATTACAGGAGCTCCATTGATGGAATCCATGGAACAGATAGGCAGAGCTGCACTTCCAAGCTAAAATTCCATGTGATTGTGCAGACAGAGGTCTGTACCTTTATATTCACAGCTGGCCCAGTGTCACTGCAGCAAAAACCCCTGGAATTTTCACATCCACGTTTTGGTGAGGCCCAAGAAATTGTGACATAAAGGAAATTGATTTTTTGCAGTAGAAGTGCACCTTAGAGCCAATAAAACAAATATGTATCAATAAGTTAGTCAGTGAAACATGAACATAATAAATTTAAAGAGTTTTGCTGTATTCTGAGACTCGGTATCTTGTTGGCTTAAGATCCCTAAGCCAGCTCATTGCCACAAGAGGATTTTACTGTGTGAGATGATTGTGCAAACCAGTAAAGTAAAGCTTCTGTAAAAGTAACTCATATTTGTAAGTTGGTTTTTTTACTTAGAATGCAAATAAGTAAGTATTGTACGAATTGTATGCATGAAGTCCTGAAAAATATTAAAACTATTTAATAAATACTGATTTCCCTTTAATGGCTGTTGCTATTTGATGTTTGCTTTCATTCAGTATATATGATGTACATAATGTTTTAATTAACTTTTGTAGGAGACTTTGCAGCAGTTGATCATGATGTCTTTGCCAAATGTGCTAATAATTGGAAAAAATCCTTTTTCTGGTAAGTCTATTTTTGACTAAGATAAAAATGTATGCTGGTGTGACAATTTACATTCTTTCACTGGAAATACAATTCCTATAGGGTTGAGCCTTTCAACAGAAGATTGTGTAAATACTTTATCAAATAAGTGGTTTAATAATGATGAGTAATGATTTAATAGTGGTTTTCTTTATCCACACAAAGGGTCCACACTCTAAAAAATGTGTTCTGTCCCAGCCTCAGCCCTGGCTCTCACTAGGATTTATACTGAGCCTGAGTGCATTTCCCAGCAACCAGTGAACCACTGATGGCACAAAGTTAAGGTTTCATGTACTCCCAGCTACTGCACTTTCAACTTTCTTTACCTGTGTCACTGCTGAGGGAATTGGCAGTTCAGTGCATCTCACTTGATCCAGCTCCTGATCCTTGTTTCTCCTTCCCCCAAACTCTCCTGCTTCTCTTGTATCCTTACCTGAAAAATATTGCTATTACCTTCTTGTTTTCTCCCCTGAACTGACACTGTCTTCTCCATGCTCACACCTTCTCTGCTTCCAGCTCTGAGAGTTGCAATTTTCAGACCAAGAAAATTAGCCTGTGTGGAGCCAGCTGACTGTCCACAGCCACCTGGGAAATCTCTGCACCATGCTCTCAATTCCAGAAGCACGGAGCAGACACACCTGGCCTGCATGGAGCCACTATGGATTGGGCAGAATTTATTTACTTGGGTCTAATGTGCCCCAGGTGTTCTCCTCCTGACGTTCTGACACCTCAGCAGAGAGGTCAGGAACTGCTCTAACAGGCTGTGTAGCTTCCCCTGGCTGTTTTTATTTCTTTGGGATGTCTTCACTGCCACGCTTTCGTGTCTGTGGGACAAGGGGTTCCTCATGAGCCAGAAGAACCATCTGTGTTTCCTCACTTCCCAGTCCCAGGGCTCATAACGTTGATATTTTCCATATCCCATTTGCACATATCCCATCTCTGTAGGTATCTTGCTTTAATTCTTTTGGGTTTTACTTTCTGCTTTTGAATATTGCTGCTTTTGCTTCCGAGGTCACAGCTTTTTCAGTTTTTATATGTGCAGCTTCTGTCATATGCACCAAGAAGTGTAATGTGGTCTCTTTCTTTCCAAAAGAACAGAATGCATCGTGCTTTTACAATTTTGATTCCAGACTTTCTTAAGGCTTTCGAAAGACTCCATGGATTTGCCTAGAAACCAGATACTGAAAAAACAGATTTTAAAAAACCCAGGTCATAGTATTGTTTTGTAGTGACTTTTTTTTATTCTGTTCAAGATACTGAGAGAGAATATCTTAACAACATTGTGTCGTATAAGATGACATTTTATTGAAAATGCACTATCAAACCCCACAGAGATAATGCTGAATTCAGTTGTATACATTCAGTTTTACGGTTTGGTCATTTTTAAGGAAGTGTCTTTGTGTTTCGGGATCTGTGGTTTAGCAGCTCTGCTGGTGTGTGCTTTGCTCTTGTGTGGGGATTTTGTTGGATTTGTGGGAAAATTTGGACTGTCCTGTAGTGTAGCCCTCACATTAAAAAAAAAAAAAAGTTATGCTTGGACAACATTCTTGAAGGTGTTTCAGCTCCCTGCTAGAGTTCAGTCACAGAGTTTGGTCTGAACTAGAATATAGACCTGTTCTTTTGGGTTCTGTCCACAACCTTTCCCCTTTAAAAGTTAGGACTGCTCTTGCTGTGTCAGCTTGGAAAAGGATCTCATCCCTACATGGATTTTTAAACATTTTTGGGCAGGTGCAGGGAAATGAAACCTCAGTGATCTTTGGAGACACTTGCTGTGTAAATCTAGTTGCATCAAGGCAAACCCCGGAGTAAAAGGCAATTCCCTGATAAAGACTTGGATTTGGTCCACTTAGGCAGGAGGTGTGATTTTTCACAGGGATGTTTCCCAGTTTTTCCCCTTTGCACTTAAGGAATGATTAGTAGAGAAGTCCCAGAAGATGCCAAATTACAGATGGCAGGAGCAGATAAACCAGAAGCAGTTGGCTCATGGAGGAAAATAAATTGCAGGGAGAAGGCTGGAGTTGAGGTTCGGTAAGATGGGTCAGCAGGGATTTTATCAGGAAATATTTCCTGAACTGATTGGCAGGAAGGCAGTTGGAGGAGAAAACTGGAGGAGAGCTACAGCCTGTGACTGTAAATGTTAAATTAAATTACAAAGGGATAATGATGAGGCAAAGGGGAAGGGGAAAGATGAAAGCAAGTTCATGTTCCTGAGGGAGCAAGGCAGGGGAGGATGGAAGCTTGCAGAGGGTGTGAAACTCAGGGATAAGAGTGAACACAGGCAAGATGAAACAGTGGTACAGGGTAGGGACAAAGTTCAGCAGCAGGTTGAAGGACGTAGAAGAGAATCAGGTATTTCTGTGTTTGATGATGGAGGAAAAGGAGGAAAAACAGAAGATGAAGGAAGCTGAGATGGTTCAGTGTTTTGCCCTGTTCCTTCAGGGAATGGGGCAGGGAGAGACAAGGAATATTTTCAGGGAGGTGTTTGAAAGGCAGTGAGGAGATGAAGAGTGAAGAGGAGCTCAGGGATTGCTTAAAAATTAAAAAAGCATGATTAATTTGTTGGGATAAGTGAATGTAGGCTGTGAGCTGTTTGCATGGATTCTTCCTGTTGCAGTATTCATGTTAACCTTTTTTGATAAGACAACCAGGTGGAATTCCCTTTCTTCAGCTGAAGCAGCTTCTGGTGAAACACATTCCTTGATGGTTTTTGTGTTTCTCCATAAAAGACTTCACAGCTCAAGCCTTTGCGATACAAGAAATCTGAATAAATGATTAAAAATCTCCCATTTGAGTCCATGTTTTTTGCAATTGTATTTATATACAAAGAGAAATTGTATTTATATACCTGAGAAACCTCTTGCAAAATTGCGATATTCCGTGTTCATTGGGATTATACAAATTATGTAGCTCCCTTCAAAAGCAGCAGCTTGAGTCAGTGCCTAAACTGTTTTGTCATCCTTGAAGCATTTGCTTCATGGCATTTATGTTCTAGATATAGAATATATTTCTATATTTAGTAGCAAGACGAGGACATTGTGAACGTAAAAAGTAAGAAACATTTTTATTAATCTGTAAACAGAGTTCTTTAACTTAAGCTTCTTTAGGAGATTAAGATGCTTAAAGCCAGATTTGGAAATACATGTTGATTTTTTTGAATGTGCAGATGAATATCTAATACATATCTAGTATCTAATAGCTTTGTAAGAAATTTAAATGAACTTGTCACCTAAACTCTTCCAACTTGGGAATGGATAATTTAAGCACTTTTGTAACTATCTTGAGATGCCTGAGATTACCATTGAAAACTTGATTGCAGGTCTCCAAAGCACTTCTAAAAATATTACTCTGAAGTTTTGCTTTTTGAAAGGCTGATTTTTTTTTTTCCCCCCCCATTTGAAATAGTTCCGGCTGTTGAGGTGTTTGGTAAGTCTGGAAGTTGGCAGTTAAATGGCAAAAAGGACTGAGCTGAAAGCTCATCTGGTTATTTTCTAAACTAGGTTAACATAAATGATAGGGAAATAATGAGAAAACCTCGTGTTTTCTCAGGTATAGGGGAAGAAGCTCTAATTACAATTTTACAGTTATCATTTTTTCTTGTATTCTTTTTAGAGCCAGGTACTGAAGAAGTGAAAAAGCTCCTCCTGCTTTTGCTTGGTTGTGCAGTTCAGGTGAGTTTAATTATGTTTGTCTCGATGAAACTTCTGAGTTACTGATCTCTTTTCTTACTTTTTTAATACTTGGAGTGGTATAAAACTTTTCTTCCTTTGGTGGTACAATTTCATTCCTTGAAAAATTGGAATATTCTGATTTTTAATGAAATGGCTACAACCCTACTCCTGTTACTGTACAAATACTTCCAATACCACCATAACCTTCTAATGGGTTATTAATTTCAATAGTGTTAATGTACCTGATATTGTAAAAAAAGGAAGGAAATGGTAAAACACTGCAAATTAACTCACTGCACTATTTCATGCATTTAATGAACTATCAAAAAGTTGAATAAGTAGCAATTTTACAAAACCTCTTCCTTGTCCCATTTCAACTTGTTTTTCCTCGTATCATTTAATTAGTGTTGAAAGTCATAATTACTGTAACATGGCATAAACCATGGATTTATTGGTCACCGGAATTATTGGATAGTAATTTAGCCATGTGACCATTGCAGTGTCAGCTTTATATGTTCTTGCTCTTAGAAATACAAGAGGAATGAAAATACTTGTGAATATGCGTATAGATGTGTATAAAATAGATGTCTCTATTTTTAGTGTCAGAAAAAAGAAGAATTTATTGAAAGAATCCAAAGTCTGGATTTTGATACCAGAGCAGCTGTTGCAGCCCATATTCAGGAGGTATTTTTGGGGGGGGTTGCTTTTAATTTTGGGGATTTTTTGAGGTGGAATATTGTATTGCAGGAAGGAGAACTGCACATGTTCAATTGCAAGTAAATCACATATGTGATTTGCATATTGAGTGGTTGTAGTAAGCAAAGAAAGCTTTATTTTTTTTTCACTTGATTTGCAAAAAGATTTCATGATTGAGCATTTTTGGGTTATATTTTTAGAGCAATACCAGAAAGCAAGTTTGTTGCTTCAAGGATTTCTTAGTTACATATAGCAAATTTAGTTGACTGAAATCTTTATATGCAAATTTCTTTATAAAATAAAAATCCAATCAAATGTATGTGGTAGGTAATTTATAATGTGATTGTCACCTTACCAGAGGGACAAGGTGCTGCGTCCAGGTAGACAAAAAACTCTTCCTTTACATACAATTAAATATATTTTAAAGGTTTTTTGTTATCTTGTTCAGAGAATTTGACATGTAGAATGCTGCTTTATTTTCTTTATACTTCCTTTCTACTCTTAAAATTTCAAGAGGATGTTTCTTCTCTTTCACTTCACCCTGTATAGGTAACTCATAATCAGGAAAATGTGTTTGACCTGCAGTGGATGGATGTCATTGTGCTGACACAAGAATATGTTGAGCCTCTCCTGAAAAATATGGCATTGCATTTAAAAAGACTTATAGATGAAAGAGATGAGCACTCAGAGGTATGGACGTGGGTTGGTGCTTAAGAGAAATACAAGAAATCTTTTCTTTTTTTTGAGATAATGCAGCTCAGGATTTTTATAACTAACAGCTGACATGTTAAAGCAAGGATTTCTGCCTGCCAGAACATTGTTGTAGGGAGTTCCTTTGTGCATATTTGTTAAATTATGTAGGAATAAAGTAGGAAAGATAATAGGTGATCTTTTCCATGTAGCTAGTGGGAAACAACTTCAACATTCATCAGTAGCTGAAAACAGAATCCGAAGCTGTATCAGCTGCATTTACCAGGAATCAATAACCCATCAATTTGCAAGCCAATCACTGAAAGCTGCCTTTCTATTCCCATGTCCTATTGTCCAGATTTGAGGGGGATAAAGCAGAATCCATACCAGGAGAGGAGGTTTTACAGGCTTATCATGAGGCACAGTTGTTGTGCCATGTTAGAATCAAGGAACAGAACTGTATTTAATAAAAATTACAAGTTGTGAATCACCTCGGTGGTCTCAGATTTGCCCCTCAGTAGAGTGGATGTATCAGTGTTGCCGTTATTCCAGATATTCCTTTGACAGTTTTTCCAGATCACAGCCTTGCTGGGAATAAAACAGAGGGTAGAGGACAGGGGTGATGCCTTTGTGCAAAGCAAAGGAAAAATACTTTAAACAATGAGAGATGTTCATATTTGGCTAACACCTTTATTTATAGGGGGAAATAAGAATATTCCTGTAGCTCTGATGCTTCATTCAGTTGCCAAGGGTGCTGCTGCTCACAGAAGAACAAGACTTTTTTAGAGATACACATTTATCTTTTATTTTCAGAAGCCAGTGGTTTTCAAGGAATTCACACCTTTCATTACCCAGTCCATTCTGAGCACTGGTCATTTTATGGGCTTAAAAGTCTTAAGTGAAAAATAAAGTTTAAAATAGCAGAAGGTCCTGTCCAAGAGCAGTAGCTCTTTGCTTTAGGCATAGGAGGTGCAGCTAGAGCTTTTGGCTTCTTTGATGGCCAAAACCTTTCCATCGTTCTTGTGCCATTGCAGTGTTTGATATGAATGACAGGCCCAGAGATGGCTCTGTGAGTGCCACTCTGGACTTTTGCCTGTGCTCTGATCCCCAGACCATCATCGAGCTGTCGGAGGAGCGGGACTGTCTCCGTTTCCTGCCGCACGCGTCGGCAGCGCAGTCCCCGTGCGGCTCCCCCGGCATGAAGCGCACCGAGAGCCGGCAGCACCTGAGCGTGGAGCTCGCCGATGCCAAGGCCAAGATCAGGAGGCTTAGGCAGGAGCTGTGAGTACCAGTTCACACTCAGATCCTTTCAAATGCTGCCTTGGCACACTTCTAGTCCTCTTCAGACCAATTTTTCATCCTTTCAAATGCTTTTTTTAGTTATTGCTTCCCAGGAGGGGTGTTTTTATTAATATGAGAAGATTGGTGGACCCATGGGACAAATACAACTTTTCATCTGTGTTTGTCTCTGTTTGTATTCATAATGATGTTTTGACCTAAATTTTACACTCTGATGTCCCTGAAATGATGGATTAAAGGTGGAAGTCTCACAGATGTCAGCATTTTTTGTTCTCAAACCAGGTGATCATTAAAAGGAGATGGTGCAGGAGGGCTTCCCTCTCAGCACCATGATTAGGTGACCTGTTTCCAACAAGAAATACTCACCTATGGTTAATTCATGGTTTAAAATCATTGCAGATAGACAAAAAATTTCCATTAGAATGCTTTCCTGACCCCCACCTGTTTGTTCCTGTGTAAAAGATTTCTGGTTTGCACAACACTTACTTGCTCTTGAAAATTGCTCTTGGTTCTGTAGGTTTCTGTGGGCACTTTGGCTTCATAGTCAAGGAGCAAATCTGAGCAGAGTGAGGAGTTTATATTCAAAGAGAAGATCAATAATAGTCCTGTGGAGAACCTGCTTCTCCCTGTAGCAATGTGTCAGTTGTTTGAGGAGAATGAAGTGTGTGTGTGTGTTCTGAATTAAAATGCTCAATCTGAAGAGATTCAATATGTGTAGAAACAGCATAAATAAAGATTTTTTTGTTGTTGTTAAATTCAGCAATGGAGAGAGGAGACAGGTAAATTAAATCATAAGCTGAAGGTAGCATAAGTCACAATTCCCAGAGTTTGTTGATCAGATCATTTCTAGCTGGCTGGGTTAAGGATCTTGTTGATTTACTCTGAGGATCCCCTTCCCCCACTACAGCATGGTCTTCATGATGAGCAGAGGACAAAAGATGGGGCTCTTTTTTCCTGATGTCTGTATTATTATGTGTCGCCTGCAATGAGCCCGCCCAGGATATTCTATAAACAGCTGCACCAAGAAAATTAGTGAAAAAATTGCTGTTATTAGTTTGATTGACAGTTAATAGATAGCCTAAACAGTGAACACTGGTGTGT
Source organism: Illadopsis cleaveri (assembly GCA_013399915.1). Taxonomy (NCBI): domain Eukaryota; kingdom Metazoa; phylum Chordata; class Aves; order Passeriformes; family Timaliidae; genus Illadopsis; species Illadopsis cleaveri. The sequence goes on along the minus strand of VXBB01009993.1, from coordinate 1,478,580 downwards.
TCTGTATAATTTAGTCCAATCCTCTCCAGTCTGTAGCTGAAGCGTGCAATTAGGGCAACACTGATGGCTCAGAACAGTCCACATTTTGCACTCTTATTTGAATTCAGTTGGTAAATAATTTCCCTTTACTTGGAGATGTATCTTAAAATATCAGACTTGGATGAATTAACTTCAGTCTGCAGCATTTAGTGTTGAATGCTGCATCTATTTGATAAATTAGAAATTACATTAATTCCAGACTTGAAAATACTCAGCATAAAATTAGTTTATAATCTGGTTTTGGCAGTGAACCTTCATACCTGGTTTAATATGCAGTGTAGCTGATGTAATTTCATATAAAAGGTCTGTAAAGATTATTTTTCAGTTGGATGCAAACCAGGAAATACAGAAACTCTAAAGCTGGAAACTGCGCACGTCATTTTCTGAGTGTTGAGTTCTGTGTGTTCCTATGTAGAGCAATAACAGGAATATGGAATATGGATGGAAAAATTACAGAAATCAGGAATAAATTAGTGTTTGTGCCTGGTGTCTGAGCACCTCTGGAGGGGGAAAGCTGTGACAGGGATGTTGCACTGAGCTGTGTGGTGCTGAGCCTCCTCTGCTTGTAGGCTCAGTGACCTTTTCCAAACAATCTTTTTCCAAAAAGATCATTCATGGTTAAATTGGCTCATTTTTGAAAACAACTGCTCTAGTTTTGTTTAAAATAGACCTATTTTTTGTTGGTATGATTGTTTTGATATAGTATTATACATTTCAGTCCATTAAATTTTCTTATTTCCCCCTTTTCTACTTTTGTTTCTTACTTGTATTCCAAAATGTGGGATAATGTAGTAACAAATCTGAATATGCAATGTGCCTTTTAAGAATATTCAATATTGGTAGGTTTTTCAACAGCAAATACTGTTTGTTTTGAGGTGCTGTTGAATTTTGAGCATCAAGTGTCTCTTGTCTGTGAGATAATTAAATATTTCCTTTGCACTTACTCATGGTTTAACAAACTCGTTTTTTAAGGATTGGGAAATGAGTTGGAAGTTAAGAATGAGTCCTGTAAGAACTGTAGCATTCTACATGAAATTATTTTTATCACAGGTTTCTGAGTAGACTAAAACAGACACCCTGTTGTTTCTGTAAAATTAAAATTCATTGTGCATTTCATTAAATTACTGAGCTTATTAAGCAGTATCTTCTTCAATTGAGTAAAGACACCTAAACTCCTTAATTTTTCTCTGCAAGGAAAGGAAAAATTACAGAACTATAAAAGTGCTTTTAAAATTGGCTTTACTTGATTGTCACAAGGGGTCAATGTCTGGTTCTCCTGGAAAGAATTCGGACCTTTTGAATGTGTAATTTGAAATTACTCTGAATTGATTTTTGGATGTGGATCTCCTGGTACACATTCATGGGTGTCGTCTGGTTTTTTACACAAAATCCCCTGCTGCAAAAATTCCCTTATTACACCCTGTGTTCTGCCCTGTGTGAGTAGGAAACAACAATTTAAAGCACTATGAAAAGTCTAATAACATTTAAAATACTAGATAAAGACTAAAACCAAAAGAATAACCAAGTCATGATGGCAACCCTAAATTTTACACTCTGATTTCCCTGAAATTGTGGTTAAAGGTGGAAGCCTCAGAAATCTCATCATTTTGTTCTCAAACCTGGTGATCATTAGCAGCTTTTGTGGGCATGTTTAACTGGTTTGTGTTTTCTCCTTCAAGTGAGGAAAAGACTGAGCAGCTGCTTGACTGTAAACAAGAACTGGAACAGATGGAAGCTGAACTGAAGAGACTTCAGCAAGAGGTGTGGGTTTAATAATTTTATTATCTTAAGAAAAGTTGCCATCACCAGAACAATTCACCACTCTTTTTCAGATGTTAAGTATGCTTTCATGTTTATTTTTTTTATCTTGTACTGTAAACCTGATCATGTGTAATTTATTCCTTTATTTGTTATATTATGATGGAAAAAAATGCCCTGACTTTTCTGATTTTTTTTATTTCTTCATTCAAGCAATTTGCCACCGGTGCATCCTCTGAAAGGATCTTCTTAAAATGAAAGTGCTCCGATTTTGTCTGGTTTTTCTTTATACGTTGTGTGGTGATAATGAGGGGGAAACCCTAAATACATACATAAACATACATTATATATAATTATAGTGAGTCCCTGAAAAAGGCCGGTGCGGTTTCCTTGGAAAGACATCATCTACAATCCTCTACAATAGATTCGATTTTTTCTTTGTCTTTCTCAGAATTAACGATACCTCTCTGCATTCCCTTAATTTAAACAATGAGGAAGCTGTGTTATCCTTCACCATGTTCTGTCCAGTCCTAGCTGCATTCCTGTGTCTCCCTTTGTCCCAGAACATGAACCTGCTGTCAGATGCCCGCTCTGCCAGGGTGTACAGGGACGAGCTGGATGCGCTCCGGGAGAAGGCGATCCGCGTGGACAAGCTGGAGAGTGAAGTCAGCCGCTACAAAGAGAGGCTCCATGACATCGAGTTCTACAAAGCCAGGGTGGAGGTGAATAAATCCAGGGAAAAAATCACCCAGAGACACCATTCTTCTCTTGACTGGGGCTTTTTTCAAAGTGTATTTGGAGATGAACGCGTTGGGATGTGAGAAACGGTTGCAACTTCTTGCTCTGGGATATGGCAGTCAGGCTTTTGTGACAAATTCCAGTTTTTAGGAAATTGTCTCTGTGTCTAATGGCATGGAAGTCAGCAGTGTTCACCAGAGCTCTAAGCTAGCAAGGCCAGTGGAAGCCTCTCTGAAGGATGGATTGAGAAACCCACAGAGGAATTAATTCAAAAAATGTTGTAAATATAATAATTCCTTTCTCTTCCTGTAGGTCTCCTCAGGGAAAGCAATTTTCTAAGTCATGTGTTGAGGAAATGAAGGCTGTTCACATAAACAGGCCAATGGCATAAAATAAACTAAAAAAAGATGTACCAACACCAGGCAAAGGGAACTTAGAGTTCTGGCATGAATTAGTAATTTAGGAGATGAATCAATATGAAGGAGTTTATCAGACCATCATTCTGTCTGTAAATGCCAAATTTGATAGGCAAGTGCCATATGGTATAAAAATCAGTAAATGAAAACAGATTAGTGTACAGGATTTGACAGTGGAAGTTTCATTTTCGTAGAGTGTTTAAACTAATAAACCCCCTTAAACATAAAATTGTTTATGTGTTTTCATAGCCTGTAAACTATTCGATATTTCAAGCATGCTTCAGTACAGACAGATGTTAATTAGTTTGGTTTGCCTCATAATAATTATGACTTAACTTAATATTAGTGTAGGGAGGAGAATGAAGGCTATTTATGTGTTCTTTTTTCAGATTTTGCAGTTGACTGTGCAAAAAGTTTGAAAAGTTTTATCTTTATATCATGAGAAAAATTGCTAATTATGTATTTTGCACATCGCTTTTATCAGATGCTATTAAAAAATCCTGTATGTACCAAAATTAAAGCTGCTCAGACCCTTTGAGAGTGGCTGGTTATATTTTAAGATTGTGGTTGCATTTTCAGCACCATGGCCTGACTTTGGGCCCAGTGGCCTATAAACCTAATTTTGGGCTGTACATGCAGTACCTCTTTCCAGATCACAGCCCAAATCACAGAGATTCTGATGGTTTGGTTATAATTATCAACATCTTATTTGTTCTTAATGGCTTAGGGAGTATTTAATTTATGGCAAATTTTATTTTCACAGAAATTCATAAGTTGCATTTCTGTGGAATTTTTACAAAAAGTCTGTTACAGCTCCCAGTTATAGCTTAGGTTTCTGAAACTGGTTGCAAAGTATATCAAAGTATGTATGAGCAGGGGAATACTTCTGGTTTGGGATTTATTTGTTGTTGTCGCTCCATTTTTGCAGGAGTTAAAGGAAGACAATCAAGTGTTGCTAGAAACCAAGACAATGTTGGAAGATCAATTAGAGGGGACCCGAGCCCGTTCGGATAAACTGCACGAGCTAGAAAAAGAGAATTTACAACTGAAAGCTAAATTGCATGATATGGAGATGGTGAGTGTCAGGAGAGGGTGGCAAAGGCAACTGATACACACTGATTTTAATTTCTGTTTTTAATAAAAGCCTTCAAAATAGTGGATAGAAAAGGAATGTGATGATAAATGCAGAGATTCAAGAGGAATAGGATTGATGGTTTTGATGTGAATATTATCAGTTATCACTTAAATACTGTGTTTACCCCATGCACTTTGTTTCCTAATATTTAGAAAGAAGTAAACTTTGGAAGAGTAGGAAGTATTTGCTGTAGTTTATGAGGAAAAGAGTTTCTTCTTTGTAATCTTCTTTACTGTTTTTTACTGTTCCCTTCAAAGTTCTCACAACTTTTCCCAGTTCCTCCTCATCTCACTGTCTGGGAAGATCAGAAAAACACTTTGCCCTTCCTTGTGACAACATAGTAAAGATAATAGAATATAGATATTAATAGAATATAGATAGTAAAATTATCTATCTACAGATAGATAATTTTACTATAGATAGTAAAGCTAAAATAGAATATAGAAGTAAAATACTTTGAATGTATTGAGACTTTTCACATGTTTTTAAATAATTTTCAAGGAGCGTGATATGGACAGAAAGAAGATTGAGGAGCTCATGGAGGAAAATATGACCCTAGAAATGGCTCAGAAACAAAGTATGGATGAATCTTTGCATCTTGGCTGGGAGCTGGAGCAGATAAACAGGACTACTGAACTTTCTGAAGGTAGACATAGTTAATACTTGCAAAGCTATTGAAATGGAAATCTCAGAGGCTGGATAACATTAGGAAATTAAATGTCCCTATTTCTGAAGTAGAGAGCATGTTGTCCTCTGGAGAAATGCTGATTCCCATGTATCCATGGAGATGCAGCTTACAAGAGAAGTCTATTCTTGTGGTTCTTGTTCAGTTAAATAGTGATGTAAAGCCCATAAATAACTTGAAATTACATTATTTTGCCATTCAGACTTCTGTACTCTGTAGCACAGATCATGAGTCTTCTTGCTTTGCTATTCTCAAAGTTAAGGAGAAGAGTTGTGGTAAAAATTTTGATTCTTCCAGTATAACATCCTTGCATATAAACTGGATTCTGTGCGAAGCACTTGTGTAATTTGGAGATACATTCTGAGTTGTGGGAAACAAATCTGTGATTAGGAATGCTGGAAGAGTAGAACATATTTTAATCTCTAATATTTCTAATCCTAATCAGCTCTGGTCCCCAAGAAGGCATTGGAAGGACCTTCAAAGGCTGTTAAATCCTCTAAGTTTTAAAATGCAAAATCCCAAGAACTCTGGCTAATAAGTCACCTTTTATTTTAATAATGGTGTTTTTCTCCTGCAGTGCCCCAGAAATCACTGGGCCATGAGGTGAATGAGCTGACATCCAGCAGGTTACTGAAGCTGGAAATGGAAAACCAAAGTTTGCTGAAGACAGTGGAAGAGCTGCAAAGTGCAGTGGGCTCTGTGGAAGGCAGCAGTTCAAGGATTCTGAAAATGGAAAAAGAAAACCAAAGACTTAGCAAGAAGGTAAAGGTCACGGTGTGCTTGGATTGTGTGAGAGCTGCCTGATGTTCTTTGCTGTTTTCTTCTAAAGCGTAATTTTATGAACTGCTGTTATTTTGGGTAAGGCATTAGAAGGGTCTAAGTGGAGTTACAGTGTTTGTAAGTTTATGGGAAAAAATAAAACCACCTCCAAGGGTGGTTATTTCTCTTCTCATTGTGTGAGAGTGTGACCAGTTTATTCAGAAAGGTCTTAGACCAGTGAGGGGAAAACATAATAATATATTGGGGATATGATGAGTAATGAAAGTGATTTAGAATACTGGAGAGCATTAATTTTGGTAATTATGAAGCAGAAGAAAGTGTGTGTGCAGAGGTGGAGAGCAAGTGATGAGTCTGAGCAGAAAACTTGGTCCTGTGTCCTCATTTTAGCTGAGGAAGGGAGAAGGTGGGTGAAGGAATTGATAAACAACTCAAGAGGGGAGTTTGCCAGGTTTAACTGTGCTGAGCTACAATACTTTACTCCTCAAATTATGTGTATCAAATAGAATAATTTATTCAGTGGTATTTATAGAGAATAATAATTGGGGAAAAAAAAAAAAGAAGCTGGGACTAATTACAGTGGAGTGAAAATGTCTAAAATTCCTGAAATAGCTTTGGCTTCAGCAGCTATTTCAGGTGAAAAGCTATTCTTAGAGTGGGTAAGAGAAAATTAAAACCAGAAAATTAAAGAAATCCCTACTGTATTCCATGCTTCCATAAGTTTTCTGATTCCTAAGAAGCTGGTGGTTTTTGGAGCAGCTTCTGTGCTGCCAAAAGGCTTCTGGGAGGTACAAAAGAAAGGATTAGGTGTAAGAAACACACAAACATTGTTCAGGTCAACTTGTTACCACTTAAATGTGACAGAAAAATCATGCTTGGGTGTTTTAAATAGTTTTACTCTCTGCAAAGTGGTACCATTTGACAAAACAAACCCATGCAATTAATTCCCAAGGAATCTTAATTATCTCTTGAAATAGTTAAGTAAGATCAAACAACATTCAACCTTGCTAAGTTAGAAGGGTCTTGGAAGAGCAGTATAAATCTCACTAAAATGGAATTTTGAGAGGAAAAAAAGATGCTTGAGGAAATATCCAGAGCCTGAGAAAATCTGACCCTTTTTTTTTTTTACACTAAAGTACTTTACAGATACAGTGTACTGAGCCAGGGAGAAAATGTATTCCCAGAAGAAATTAATGTTTCAATTAAAGATTAGAAAACTCTGTTTTATTCTTTCCCTTAAGCTTCTTTATTCATTTCTGTAAGGGTGCGTTCAACCCAGCTAGGACTGTAATTTTTAAGTACATTTTAAAACTTTTGTTTTTCTTCCCAGCTTGAAGAGCTGGAGAATGAAATTAGCCAAGAGAAACAAAGTCTTCAGAACAGTCAAAATCAGAGTAAAGATTTGATGAAAGAAAAAGCACAGCTTGAAAAGACACTTGAAGCACTTCGAGAGAACTCCGAGCGACAAGTGAGTAGCAGAACAGAAAGTTTTAATGTTGCTTTGTGCTCTGCTGGTCTCCTTTTGTAGGATTTTACAGACATAAAGGGATTGTAAATGTAGTGGATTTGCCAAAAGGAGGTTCCTGCAGGAAAACAGCTTTGCTGAGAGCTGCAGCCAGTGAGAGACGTGACTCATTTCTGGCTGGGGCTTTCTGTGGTGCTTGTAATGCTCCTGTGGCTTCTGTGGACATCTGCTGGAGTTGCTTGGAGGGTGTAGCTCAGCCAGAAGAGAAAATTGGGAATGTTGGAGGAAGGCCAGATGCCTCCCAGAGGAGGAGAACAGGTCCCGGGCAGCTGGCAGTGAGTGGACTAATGTTGGAATATTGATGGGAATTCCAGCAGCCTTGGGTCCAGCTCCATAATTCTGCCCTGTACTGGGATGGGTTCCTACTGTGACCACCTGGATTTATTTGTGACTGCCAAAAACTGGCACCTGAATCTTCATAAAAGATGTACCCATGCCTGGTGGACACTGGCACCTTCTGAGGTGTCTGCACAGCAGCCACCAGAAAAAAAAGGGTTCTGGAAGTCCCAGATTTAGGAGTTGAGTCCTTCAGAATTAGAACTGCCAGGTCTGATTCTGGCAGTTACAAATTCTGTTTATACCTCCTGATGACATGGCCATTTAGTTTAATTTAAAGTACAGTATTTTGAAATGCAGAATATTACATTTCAAAAAAATGCTGAATATTTTTAATCAGTAAATGAAATTCCAGAAGGGAAAAAAAAAAAAACAAACGGGAAGGGAAAAAAAAAGTTTGGCATGGAAGGTTTACTTTCATTTAAAGGAATGTATCTTGTTTTTAGACTGATATTTCAGTGGGACTATTTCTGCTTAAAAATAATATGCTTAAGGGCTGATGGGTCAACAGCATCTTCCATATCTCTTCCAAAATCCTGTGCTGACACTTACTGGAGTTGACTGTTGGAAGTTCATTTGATCTCATCCAAAATCATGGAGGCATTTGTCAGGATTTTTCGTAGAGATGGGATTATAGACGCAGAATTCATGGACAGTAATTCGGTGCCATGCAAGGTGCTCCAGAGTTGTGGGTTTAGGCACCTGTTAATGAGTTGCTGATGAATATTCCAGAGCAGTTTGCCATTGCTGGGAGCAGAGCTGTGGATCTGTAAATAATAGTTCCATTCAGATTTCACTATGGAAGAGCAGCCTATAATTTTCTCGGTCTGTTTTTCATTGCAAGCAGCACTTTTGCTTTTCTCCCCAAACAGTTTATTGTTGAAACATCCCTTACACTGGATTATTAGTGTACACTTAAATATTGATCCAAACAGTTTTGCTGGATTTTGGTGTCTGGTGTTACATGCCCAGACAATTCCAAATGATTTGGAGCAACCTAAAAAGTCAAGAAATACTAAAAATTAAGGTGTAAGTTCTGCCTTTATCCTCGAGGCAGGTCTGGGAAATTGTTTCCTTAGAAAATAATTCCAACATAATTTACTTTCTCTGAAGCTGGTTTGGAACAGAATATCCAAAGGTTCTTTTTGACTCAAAAATCAGTGTAATTTTGGTGTGTTTCCTCTCAAATTGTTCTTGACTGGTCAGGATGCCCTCATCTCCCACCCATCACCTCTACTTTTTCCAAATGAAATAAAGAGATTTTTGTGGCTCCCACACCTCCCTCCATCTCAGGTTTGGTTTAGAACTTGCTGCAGTCCTGTTTTTCATGGGCACACAGCTCTGGAAATCACAGAATATAAGAATAAACAATCTAAACGAGGGTAAACACAAATGAAAATTAAATTTGCCAGGAAGTAGGTAAAGCTTTACTTGGATTTGTGCTTTATTAGTTTGAGGTTTAGGTTTATCTATTAATATTCAAGAGGAAGAAATTTGAAGATTTACTTTGTCATCAAACTTGAAATAATGTTTGTAATTCTTCACATAAATATTAGCAGAGTAAGAGGTTTTCTTTAACTTAAAATAAAAGGTAAATATGATATGATGAGTATCTTTTAGTTTATATATGAAAGCAATTCCTTGTTGGCACATTGTTTATCACTTTACCATTTTTCTACCCAAATTAGATTAAACTCTTAGAGCAAGAAAATGAACACTTGAATCAAACTGTGGCTTCACTAAGGCAGCGCTCACAAATCAGTGCTGAGGCGAGAATGAAAGAAATTGAGAAGGAAAATAAAATCCTCCATGAGTCTATCAAAGAGACCAGCAGTAAGTTAAATAAGATGGAATTTGAAAAAAAACAAGTCAGGAAAGAACTGGAACACTACAAAGAGAAAGGGGAGAGGGCAGAAGAATTAGAGAATGAGCTACATCGTCTGGAGAAGGAAAATGAGTTATTACAGAAGAAAATCACCAACCTAAAAATCACTTGTGAGAAGATCGAGGCCTTAGAACAAGAGAACTCTGACCTGGAGACCGAGAACAGAAAGCTGAAAAAAACCTTGGATAGCCTGAAAAACCTCACTTTTCAATTAGAGTCCTTAGAAAAGGAGAATTCCCAACTCGACGAAGAAAATTTAGAGTTACGGAGGACAATTGAATCCTTGAAGTGTACAAGCATTAAAGTGGCACAGTTACAGTTAGAAAATAAGGAGCTGGAGAGTGAAAAGGAGCAGCTCAAAAAAAGCCTTGAACTGATGAAAGCCTCTTTTAAGAAGACTGAACGCTTGGAAGTCAGTTACCAAGGCCTGGACACAGAAAACCAAAGGCTACAGAAAGCTCTGGAAAACAGCAATAAGAAAATTCAGCAATTAGAGAGCGAATTACAAGATTTAGAGACTGAAAATCAGACCCTGCAAAAGAACTTGGAAGAGTTAAAAATCTCCAGTAAGCGCCTGGAGCAATTGGAAAAGGAGAATAAGTTGTTAGAACAAGAGACTTCTCAACTGGAAAAGGATAAGAAACAGCTGGAAAAGGAAAATAAAAGGCTTCGACAGCAAGCAGAAATTAAAGATAGTACCTTAGAAGAAAATAATGTCAAAATCAGTAATCTGGAAAGGGAAAATAAATCTCTCTTTAAAGAAATTGTTATATATAAAGAGTCTTGTCTGCGCCTGAAAGAACTGGAGAAGGAAAACAAGGAACTGGTGAAAAGAGCTACTATTGATAAGAAAACCCTGGTCACTCTGAGAGAGGTAAACACAGAGGAGTTTCTGTTCCCATCATGATATGTTTATAATGTACACAAATTATATCTGAGTTTCTGATTTGGGGTTTTTTTCTTCTTTGATCTGTCTGCTGTTAACACTTTTATACATTAGATAATCAAAATTTCTATAATCATAGTCATGAGAAGGAGGAATATCATATTGCTGGACTGTTTCTCCTTCACTGTCATGTTCCAGACCAAATTCACAGGGAAATTCTGAAGGGAAGGGAGAGAGCACAGAGAAATCCTATTTTAGTTACAATATAAGGTCTGATACAGCTGAAAGCTGGCAACTGGAAGAAGAGTTGAAGTTGAATTATTGCAGTCATGTAGTGATAAAACACCCTTGTCTCAGCACTCCTAGAACTAAGGTTACGTTGTTTTATTTTGCTGAAAATACTTACTGTAGTTTTTTCTGCACAAGGACTTAGTGAATGAGAAATTGAAGACTCAACAGATGAACAATGATCTAGAAAAACTGGCCCACGAGCTTGAAAAAATTGGTTTGAACAAGGAGCGCCTTCTGCACGATGAGCAGAGCAGTGATGACAGGTGAGAAGGGCAGGGCCTCCGTGACGAAGAGGACAAATGAGGATCTTTTTTATTCATAAAGTGTTTTTGCAGACTGGTTCTGTGGATACTCTTAGAATTTTAAGGCACACTCATAGACCCAAAAAAGGAACTTAATATTTTTGGAAATTAATTAGTTGATGTGCTTTCACATTCAGCTGACTGTGACAGTGAGTTGCCACTTTCTGTTGCTAAGAGACTCATTGAAGTATGTCAGGAGATACAGTTAATTATAATTAAAATGCTTTATGCTCTAGTCAGCAGCAGCAACAGTAGCAGTAAAAGATAATTAGCTCAAAGTAGGTTTTCTTTCCTTTTTGTCTGCCTGTCTGACACAAATGGTTTTTATCACATAGTGATTACCTTAAAGTGTCTCACTCCTTCCTTGCAACCATTTCCTTCTAATTGTTCCATCCTAAAGGAAGTTGCATTCCCACTTCCCCTGGCTGGGAAATACCCAGTGCTTGAGTGTCTCCAGAACTTGGTGGTGGCTCCATCACTCCTCCACACCTGCCACAGGAAAGCAGCTGCTGCCCTGACATCTGTTTCCTCTGCTGCATTTTTCCTCCTCTGCCTTATCCTGCAGGGATTTAGTGAGAGTTGGTGGCGGGCAAAACAGACAGTGTGGGCTTTTGGCCAGGCTTTGCTTCCCAGTGCAGTTCTGCTGTCATGATCTGTTATTACAACTGATTGTCGTGAGCCTGGAGTTGGATCTGGGGCCTTCTGTGTCCAAAGGAGCCCAAATAACGCTTGGGGTTTGAATCCAGCTTCCCTTTCCCAGTGCTCTGTCCCAGGGGTGGTGCCAGCGTCCTGTGGGTGAATGTGTAACCCCCTCTTGGTTTCTGCTGGTGGCTTTCAGCTGCATTTCTCAGCTCCCAGATGAGCTCAGGAGAAGTTCTCAGAACTTGGACTGGTTGGATTTCTTCTGATTTAAGTATTTCTGTGCCAAATAAAGCACTTGATAAGCGTTTGGTGTGCACTTATATAAACAGACCCAACAAAAAACCACCAGTCGTTGATCCAGGGTGAAGCTTAAACTTAGATGAAGCTCAGATTGAACAACATTTAATCAAGTTCTGAGTTAGAGGAGGTTGGGCTCTGCTGCTGCCTTGAACTTCTTCCCAAGCTCCCTATAGAGCTGGTGGATCATGAAACAGCAGTGTTTGTTTTCAAAGTGAAAACTGGGATTGGTTTGAAATTTTGCTCTGCCAGTAAATATCCTGCTTTTCCATTGTTCTCAACTTCTTCATTCATCCCAAAGATACCTGGATTGCTTTCCTTCCTTAACAATACATAGGTGAGTCATTACCAGCTCTTTCATCGGGGCTATGAAGAGCTGGGTTGCTCATGGATAAAATTACTTCTCAGTGTAGTTTTTCATCTGCCTCTGTCATTTTGATGATGGAAATTAAAAATATACCATTTTCCTCCTCCTGATTGGAAAGAGCTGCTTGTGGTTTTTAAGAAGTTATCTTGGTAGCACCTCGGAGTCTTCCTACTGAGGTGTAAACTGGCCACATTTTATGAGTTAACTTTGAAGTGGTTTCCATTCTCTCTTGCCTGCTGTCCTTGGACAAACAAATTTATGGATTTTGACTCTGAATCCAAAATAACCCATAACTTGCAGTTATATTAAAAAAATTTAATACAACTTGCAGTTATATTAAAAAAATTGTACCAGCTTTCATTGTTCACAGTGTAAATGGGTATTGAATCTCTGCTATTATTATTTTTCCTCCTTCGTTTTCTATAGAATTGTGTCATTTTTTAGTAGCAGGAATTACTTGTAGCCAAATCTGTGCTTCAGTTCAAGAAACTGAAATACTGTATATTCTACTAGTCACAGGCTGCCTACTAGTCCATAAATCCTTAGGAATTTGTTGTCATATCTGAAAATCTCGGATTCTCCTCCTGCTACATGATGCTACTGGACAGCTTTCTGCTTATTAATTCTCTTCCCATTGGTCTTCTGCTCCAGTTCCTGCCTGGATCTGATGCCTTTGTCCATTCAGGAGTCTCCTGCAGTTTATTCCCCTCACTAAACTGATGGATCCTTCAACAGCCAGGATTAGAAAGGGGGATGTCAGTGGTTGGGTTTATTTTATCCAGCTGTGGGGAGGAGTGGGGTGTTCTCCAGATTCTGAGCCACACAGAGTGACTGAACTGCTTACAAGCGACTAATGAGTGTGGATTTCGGTACTTCCCATAAAGGATGTGCAGTTCTAAAACAATACAGTTTGATCTGACCACTTTTCTCTCAAATTTACATTTTGGGGGAGTTTAGGTGCCCTACAATAATTGTGAATGTGGTTAAAAATGGAAGCTTTGCGCATCAAGGGTGGCAGCAGTCTTAAAATATCAGCAGCTGGGCTGAGTGAGCAATTTGCACATTGATGCACCAAACGAGTGTGCACCTGCACAGTCCTGTGCTCCATCTCCTTCCCTGTCCTCCCCTTTGGAGCTGCCAGGAAATGGGAACTGATGAACATCTTGCTCTCTAAGTACTTCACTTTCTAATTGAGTTCAGGTCCCCGCTGGATTCGCTGGAGTGGAGCCAGAAGGAGTGCAAGCACCACTCACTAATGATGCAGAGAAACCCACCCCCCTGGTGTGCCTGAATGGGTCTTTTTCTGGGTCTAACATGTTTTAAAAGAGGAGTCAAAAATGGTTTTGACAACCATGTTCTGGTTATTTTTGATATAGCACTTGCTCTGGATGCTGAGGTGTCTTCATACTTTTGACCACAGCACTCAGGGATTTTTGAATGAGTCTGTTCTGGAACATTTTAGAATTGAAATATCTCAAAAAATTATTTGAAATTCAGACTCTCTTTTGTTGTTGGCCAGTAGGTAGAAGCTTTTGGAGTCCAAATTAGAATCCACACTCAAGAACTCTTTTGTTGTTGCCCAGTAGGTACAAGCTTTTGGAGTCCAAATTAGAATCCACACTCAAGAACTCTTTTGTTGTTGCCCAGTAGGTACAAGCTTTTGGAGTCCAAATTAGAATCCACACTCAAGAAGTCTCTGGAAATAAAAGAAGAAAAGATTGCTGCTTTGGAGGCTCGTTTGGAAGAGTCAACAAATCTAAACCAGCAACTGCGTCAGGAACTGAAAACAGTAAGGAAAAGGGCATTTTTTCTGTAATATTCAATGAGCTGTTTTTATTTCTCAACTTTTTGGGTAAGACAGCAAGAACTGGGCCTCATTATGGTGATAGAAAGCAGGACAAAGGTGTGAATGCTTTTAACACTGTGTTGAAATCACATGAAAAGTTGTTGAGTTTATTCACTGGCCGTGAAAATATCAACTGGATAAATAATAACCTGGAGTTGATTTGATTTGGGATGTCATTTCCAGTTACATTTTCTGGCCTGCCTTGAGCAGCCTGAGTAGATTGGTTAAAAAAGGAAATTCTGTCATCTTGGTTGTAGAATTTTAGTATAAAAATTGGGGGATACAGTTAAAAACACTAAAATAAAATAGAAAATAGAGGTCTGCTGTTTGTTGGAGTTAAACTGTCCTTATCCATAAATAGTTTGTACATCATCTCCCGAAACGTATACAAAAAACAAAATTTATAAATACAGTAACAACACTTCCTGTTCTTTGAGAAGGGACATGGTCAGGTAATAAATTAAAAGATGTGGACATACAAAATAAAAAATTCTAAGCCCTCACCTAAGTTGTCCTAAATAATTCCAGGTGAAGAAGAACTATGAAGCTCTCAAGCAAAGACAAGAAGAGGAAAGGATGGTTCAGAATTCTCCCCCAAGAAGTGGAGAAGAAAATCAATCTGTCAATAAGTGGGAGAAAGAAAATCAGGAGACTACTAGAGAATTATTGAAAGTTAAAGATAGATTAATCGAGGTGGAGAGGAATGTAAGATGTGTTTTAAATATGATTCTGGTGGTTATTATTTGTGGTGAGCTGTTCCAGTAATGCAAATGAGGGTGCTGTTAAGACACTTTAACTTATTACCTCGTTTCCAGCCCAAGCAGAATCTGAATTAAATACAGAGTATGTAGCAGCTGGATTCTGCTCTGTGGGATGCCATGAAGCACTTGACAGGCATTTAAATAGCAAATGTGAAAACCTGAATTTGCCCTTTTGAATCCACAGCTCTCTCTTAAATCCCTGTTATATAATCCCTATTTATGCCAGTCCTGGAGGTTCCTCTCTTGTTTCTCCGTAGGTGCAACAGCTGTTACCTGTTTTTCCAATGATAAATCCCCCCAGAGTGTGTTTGCTCTGCAGTTTTATCCCACTCTGTAAATCTCTGCACAGTCCTGCTGTTTTCTGTGGTCTGGAAAACACTTCTGTTTTATCTTGGAGTTCCTGGAGCCGAGGTGAACCGAGGTTTTGTGTGATTTTAACCCCCAGAATGCAACGCTGCAGGCGGAGAAGCAGGCGCTGAAAACGCAGCTCAAGCAGCTCGAGACACAGAACAGCAACCTGCAGGCCCAGATCCTGGCCCTGCAGAGACAGACTGTGTCCCTGCAGGAGCAAAACACCACTCTGCAAACGCAGAATGCCAAGCTGCAGGTAATGCTGCCTTAGTTTGCGTTTCAAAACTTTCAGAAATTAAAGGGGTTTTTTTTCTGAGGGAAAACTTAAAATACATGGTTATCGTTAGCTTTAAAATCACATTTGACTTCCCAGAGAGTCATAGGAAAGAAGGTGATGTGAAAATAATCTGCACTCAGCAATCAAGTAATAGTTTGTTTGCTGATGAATAATTACATTTTTAGAAATTGGGGTTGATCCTTTGTCCAATGCAAAATCTTGACTTCATACTTAGCAGTAGAGTAGATTCTCTTATCCAGTCTTCCAAGATTCCTTGAGTGTTTTTTAATTGTATTTATACATCTATAAATTAGGTCAGGAAAGTAGTGTGTCCAACCATATTCTAATAAATTTTATCAATTTTTATAATTATCTAAAAAAATAAAAGTAAAGCCATACCTAAGAGGAAAATCAAGATACTTAAATACAGAAGATTTAAAAAAAAAAAGAAAATGGAAAGCTACATTAATATGTGAAGACTTGAATTTAGATAATTGAGAGGCAGTAAAAAAAGGTAATGTATTACCATGGAAATTATAAAAATGGTTGTCCCCAAAGTCTTGCAGCTTTTCTGGCCAAAATTCAGATGTTGTCCTTATAGTTTAGTAGGGTTATTAAATATGTGTCTTTTTTCTTTAAATGTAAAATATTCTTGTTAATGGATTTAATGTTTTTTTGAGTTCTAAGAATCAAAACTCCTTCAAGAGGGGATAAAAACCCCACAATGCAGCAGAAATAGTAAAGAGTGTCAGAAAGGATGGAGGGCTGATGGGAATCAAGACGTCAAGGACTGTTTAAATGAAATAAATGGTGCATTTGGTGGATGCCTGGAGTCTCCTCCTAGCTCTTCCTGGAAAGCAGAACATTGTTGTCCCATGGATGCACTTTCTGCTGTCGCATTGAAATGTCATTAGTGCACAGCACTCCAGTCAAACAGGACGGTGGTGCACACCCTGTGTCTCCTGGTTTTTAAAAACCAGTGGCTATAACACAGTAATATTCCATTTAACCAGCTGAGAGGGGTTAGCTGGGATTCAGAGCTCTCTCTCTACTTTGTAATTCCCTTCCTCAAAAAACCCCAGGCATATCTATGTGGTTCCTTTTTTGCCTCATGCCTAGCAGCATGGGCCTTTCCTCTGTGGCAAGACAATTCTCCATGAACTGCAAATCCAAGTGGAAGCTGAAATATGTTCAGGAAAATCAAAGTGATGAACTGTTGACTAAATCTGAAGTGCAGACCGTGCTGCTCTACCTGGACTGTGCCAAAACTGTTCCTGGGCAGCTCATTCTTCTCTTCCTCCTGATACCCATAAGGAGAAGCCAAGGGAAGGGATGTCTGAAAGAGTAACTGGGAATTCCAACCTAACCAAACTCAGGATTCAGCCTGGGAAGTTTCCCAGCACACCCGTGCCATCAGACATGACTTCATCTCCAGTGAAAGGTTCAGCTCTCTCATCTGTAACAAAGAACACTGCAGTTCCAGCAGGAAGGGATTTGTTCCCTGGTAACAGCAGGAACTGGAGTGAGAGATGGAATTTTTTTTCCTTAATAGATACCCCGAGGGTATTACAAGGCTCAGTAGTTTGTGGTTTCCGTCTCTTGAACAGGAAAGAGAAGGAAGCTGGCACGGGTCAAGTGACAAGCACCAATTCTTTAAGATATCCAATGATTTCTCCAGAGGCACAAAAAGTGAAGTTGTTGGTTGGTTGGGGCTTTTTTAAACTGTCTAATGTTGAAGACTTTAGTATATTAATACACATTAATACTGTTCTGGGACAGTTGTTGGAGAACTGGTGCTGTTCCACAAAAGAGCACAGAACAGAACATGGGTAGTTCCTTCCAGGTGCTGTTTTATGTCTCCCTCTCTCTCTGTTAAATGGATGCTCCTGTTGGAACTCTAATTGTGAAGGAATGCATGGATACCATGAAGATTTTATGGTGACAGTAAAGAATTTTTTAAAAAGGAAATCTCCATGCCAGTATGAGAGTTCGTTTTATTTTAGTCATGTCACAAATTTGGCTTTTATTAGGATCACTGGTGATCTATTTCTCCAAGGTATCTTGGTGCTAGAGGAAAATGGCCTTGTCAGCAAGATAACATTTTAACAGATGTTGAAAGGTAAATAATAGTTTAATCCATCCCTGTCAATTTAATCACATGATTCAATGCTTTCTGCTAAAAAATATTCTTGGAATGTTTTGAATTGGAGCTGTCTCCTGGGATATAAGAAAAGGTTGTCAGTGGAAGAACCAGAAGGTCGCAAAGGGTTAAACCCAAGTAATCTTTAAGTGGGAGGTAAAATAACCCAAACTGCACAACATATGGGGACTCTGCACTCAAGATTAAGTTTGTAATTATTTTTCCTCTGCTGTAAAAAACAGACTTCTTCTAGAATTTTTTTGTTTTGTTTTACTGTCTGTCTGTCCAACAGCAAGGGGGGTTCAAACATTATTTTTATGGGTTTGTCACTGTTCTTTTCAGAGAACTGAAAACACAGCATCTGTCAATATTTGTGGTCTTCTTAAGAACACAAGGAATTTGTGTTTATTCATATGTAGGTAGATCAGATGCAACTTCCAGATGTAAACCAAGGGAGATAACTGGGAAAATTTGATCAGTGATTCTGGTGAGAATAACCTGGTGCTGACCTAGGCAGAAAGCAGATTTATTCTATTTCCTGTAGCCAGCAATGGCCTGTTAGGTAACAAGTCAGGTCATTTTGGGAGGTTCTCTTTATATCACGTTTTTCAATCCTAACCTATCTGCATATATGCAATGGGGTTCCTCTGGCTGCAGGTGGAGAATTCCACGCTGAACTCCCAGAGCACGTCCCTGATGAACCAGAACGCGCAGCTGCTGATCCAGCAGTCGGCCCTGGAGAACGAGAACGAGGCGGTGCTGAAGGAGCGCGAGGACCTGAAGGGGCTCTACGAGGCCCTGCTCAAGGACCACGAGCGCCTGGAGCAGCTGCACGAGCGCCAGGCTGCCGAGTACGAGTCCCTCATCGCCAAGCACGGCAGCCTCAAGGCTGCTCACAAAAACCTGGAGGTGGAGCACAAGGACTTGGAGGATAGGTGAATACTCAGGAAAAAAAGTCTGCTGTTCAGCAGAAATTGCTCTCTAATAAAGCGATAGAATAAATAACATCACCATCACTTAATCACTAAGATTTAAAACTTTGACAGAGGCCATTTCATCAAAATTCCTTTTTCTTTTTAATGGCATTCCGCAAAAAGAAGTGTAAATATTGTCTTTTTGTGCAGGTACAATCAACTGCTGAAACAGAAAGTTCAGCTGGAAGAACTGGAGAAGGTTCTCAAGACAGAGCAGGACAAAATGCTGCAGCAAAGTGAGAAACATGAAACTGTGGCAGCAGAATATAAAAAACTTCAAGATGACAATGAAAGGTAAAGAGAATTCTGGCACCTGAGCACAAGCCAGTGCAGCCTAAAGAAGTGTTCCTTCACATTTCTTAATACCTGGTGGTGCTATTCCAAATATTCATGATCCCACAAAAACAATCATTATATCCTGAGAGGACGTGTGGGACAAAGGGACATGGCAGAGCCCAGGAGGAACAAAGGGAGCCTAGGAATGGATATGTGTAACCTGCACAATTGTTAAAGTTTAGGCCATTCCTGTTTTGTGTTAGCAAGAAATTTTCGCTGTTTTGTAACTTCCTTTTATTCTGAAAAGTGAAATCTTAAAACTAATTGTAATGTAGAGATGCTGCTTTGTATTTAAGTATGCAGAGAACAGTGCTTGGCTCAAAGGCAGAGCACATTCCTAGGAAAGTTAGGCTGGGATAACTTACAGTATGTGACAGTAAGGAATTAGTGTATGTTTTTATGGAGTAGTTGGAAATGTCATATTTCAGAGGGAGTGTTAGTAAAAAATTCATTTCCAACACTCTTTGATGGTGTCTTTGCATCCCAGGCTCACTCATACATATAGCCAGCTCCTGAGGGAGAATGAAGGGCTCCAAACTGATCACAAGAATCTGAAAACATCATTGAACAATTCCAAACTGGAGCAAACACGGTTGGAAGCAGAGTTTTCCAAACTCAAAGACCAGTACCAGCAACTGGATATTACATCAACAAAGCTAAATAATCAGTGTGAGGTACGTGGGAATTCTGTTGCTTGTAAAGGCTGGAATCATTGGAATATTTTTATAATAGTATTTATAGGTTCATAAAATCATCTTAAGTGCTGGAGTATCATTCATTTATAGATAATGAAGTGGATCCAAAGACTAATTAATTTGCCTGCTGTACAGGCAATACACAATTTCAGGCTCATATTAGGGAAACTGGTTTAAATTATTTAAAGCATCAAAGAGGCTTTTATCAGTTGATTCATGATTTAATATTGAGTTTGATTTGACTCTCAGAATCCGTCTGTAGGCCTAAATTTTCTTGATAGTCTCATTATCTCTGTAAAATACACTCACATATCAATGCATGGGCAATTTCATCTAACAGCTGCTCAGCCAACTTAAAGGAAACCTGGAGGAGGAAAATAGACACCTGCTGGATCAAATCCAGACCTTAATGCTGCAGAACAGGACATTACTGGAGCAGAACATGGAAAGCAAGGATCTCTTCCATGTAGAGCAAAGGCAGTACATGTGAGTTGTGAAAACAAGGAAATCACTGTGATTAGGCAATGACACCAGTACCTGCATTTTTTAAAAAAATCTTCTGTTATATATAGAATTTAACACATGTGCTGCTTCTGAAATCTTTCTCTTTAAAATAAGGATTTCAATGATAAATGTAAAGGAGATAACTCAAAATATGAACATTGTATTTGTAGTTCTAAAGGATCGATGCAACTGTGTTCATTACTGATGATGGAAGTGAGGAATAAAAACTCTATTTGTTCCTCATTCTACTACTGGCAATGTTTAGATTTGTAATCACTGTATTTGTAGATTGATACATTCATATATGAGTCTACATACATTGCAGATGAATTTTTAGATTTGTAATCTAAATTTCTTTAGTGGACTTGAGAGAAGAGAAAATGTGCTTATCTAAATGATACAGGGCTTTATTTAAAAAGGAGGAATGTATGTAAAAAACGCGAACAGAATTTTGTTCCATTTTATATCAGGAAGTTAAGCTTAAGACTGATTGTTTGCTGTATCTCTTGCTTTTTCAATAAGAAACAAGTTTTACTTAAGAATTCCTCACAAAAGGTGAGGAAATTTTCAGATCAAAGATTTCCAGAGGAATGTGCTGCCTGTGCATCCTGTGTATGTTTTTGAAGCATAAATTATCATTAATTTCTGTTTGCAGTGACAAACTAAATGAATTGAGGCGACAGAAGGAGAAACTGGAGGAGAAGATAATGGATCAGTATAAATTTTACGAGCCATCTCCACCAAGAAGGTACTGATGAATGTGATGTAAAATAAAACACATCTCTAAAGCACAGCATACCTGTTCTTTTCCCACTGAAAATTGAAATACCATTACATTCATGGGATCAGAATCACGTCTGTGTCTTGCATAAAAATTAGGAAACTCTGCGGGCCTAAGCAGTGTGTTATAAATGCAGTGAACGTGCTGTGTTGTTGATGACAGAAGGGGCAACTGGATCACCCTGAAGATGAGGAAGCTGATCAAGTCCAAGAAGGACGGGAACCGCGAGCGGCTCAAATCGGTGACGCTGACACCCACACGCTCCGAGTCCAGCGAGGGATTCCTGCAGCTGCCCCACCAGGACAGCCAGGACAGTTCCTCCGTGGGCTCCAACTCCCTGGAGGACGGGCAGACCCTGGGCACCAAAAAGAGTAGTAGTGAGTACTGCAAACCACTTCATTCCGTGAATAAACCTTGGCTAAACGTTGGAAAAAACTGCGTGTTGTGGAGGATTTGTAAAGATCGTTTTTAAGTCTGTAGGAATGAAGCCTGAGTTAATTTATTAAGGACAGAACTTCTTGCAAACTCCTCAAAGTGTTTGGGCACAACTAGTTTTGAGCATCCCGGTATCTCAAAATGCAAGTGTTAAAATACATGCACAGTGCCTGGATAGCATGAAGCAGGCACTGGTACTGGGCCAGGTGAGCAGGATTTGGGATAGAATGTCAGGTGTCACCACAAGGACCCTTTTTGTTTCTCCCTCTTGTCCCAGCATGACTCCTTCTATTTGTCTTGGAAGTGTTTTCCAAGCTGTGGCTGTGCTAACATCCTTGAGTTGCTAAAAACACCTTCTGTCTGAAGGTGCTCCCCCAGCATCTCACAAAACCAATGACGAAATTTGGATATGCAACAGGAAGTGTTAATGTAGAAGCACAACCTGTTAAAAATACAGGAATTGTCACTGGTCCTGAAATTGGAGTGAAGAGGTTGAGAGGGAGAATGAGGACTTACAGAAGTGTGATTGCACAGAATATTCCAGGCACAATTTGCTGACCTTGAAAGATTTGATAGCCATCCCATTAGGGTGCCCATGATATATAAAAGCCCAGATTCTGTTTATTATTTATGAGTTTTGTTCTCCACTCTTGGCATGAATCATAAGCTGCCCAGTTTCTCACAACTTGAGAGATAATTACAGCCAAGTTATCAGGATGTAATGGCTCTATTTAATAACTATGCACCAAAAGCATTTTGGCTGTGCATGTAAAAGCATCAGAATCTGTGTGCATTAACAGTCACTTCCAATCTTTGCACTACTACTTTTAAATTTAATGTATTGGGTTTCAAAAGACAGCAGGTCTGGGGTTTGTGCCAGCTGTGAATTACTACAGCCGTTATGATGGGTATTTTTTCTTCTGTGCTTTTTGCAGAAGCTTAGTCAAAGCTAAAAACATCCAAAAATGATATTTCAGGGAAAGTTAAAATCAGATCTGTGTTGTTTTAATAACTGAAGAAAATAGTTCAAGGGTACATTTTAGCACTTTTGTTACTAACTTACCCCTTTGGGGACCTCAGCCTTTTTCAGTTTAAGCTTCAAAACAGGTACTTTTAAACCTTTTTAAAAAGCAACTGTTGCTTTTACATCCAAACCCTGAGTGGTGTGGACCTGGGGAGTGACTGAAGCTGTCCTGGATGTGTGTCAGTGGGAACTGAGAGTGTGCACGCTGTGGTTCAGCCCATCTACATCTGTGTCATGTTCTGAAAGGGCTTTTCTGTGACAGTTTTCTTTGCATGATCCTTGGGACCTTGTAGTGTGCAGTTACCCTCCTGGGGAGCCACAGCTGCAGTTACAGTGGCTGAGCCTCAAAAGAGGTTTGATACTGTTCAGACCTCATTAATTTTCTACTCCATGGACCTTGTTCATGTTTCCCTTAATCCCAGTGTATTTATCCACAAACTGGAAGGGCTGATCTAATTCCGGATCCTAACCTTCCTCCATTACACATGTCACCATGGAAACCGCAGTTTTGGAGAGAATTCGGATGCATTTTGTGCCAACTCAGCTCTGACAGTCTCTGAGACAGAGATCTGAGACAGTTTGTGCCTCACAAAGCAGAGAGTCTATCTCAGTGCAGTGAGTGCTGGTGATGGTGCATATTTTGCAGTCTATTTCTTCTGCTCCTAGAGTGACTGTAAGTCCTAAATCCCGGGATTTGGGGTCCTTTCTTTTCCATGGGAAGTGGTTTGGCAGTAGCAGCTTCTACTGAAGGAGCTACAGGAGGGAGCAAACGTGTGAGTGCTGCCTGTCTGTGCCAGTGCTCAGGTGTTGGAGCTCTCGGTGCTGGCTGAAGGCAGCTCTCGCTCTGGAAGAGTTCTGTGCCACCCTGACCTCCAACCGCTGGGGAAGGAGCTGGTTCCAGCAGGAGCTGCTGAGGTGAAATGTCCTGCCTGTCCTTGAGGAGGCAGGAGCAGGCAGCTCACTTTCCCTGGCACAAACCAGCGATGTTCTGACCTGGAGGACTGAGTATCTGACACAGAGATCTCCAGGATACACGGGGCTCACACCCCCCATTTCCTGCCAGAGATACTGATGTCAAAACTATTTGCTTTGTGTAACATCTGTAGTTTTTCCTCTATTGTGGGTGGTGATGGAGATTGTGTTTTCCCAACACAGGCCACTTTCTCATGCAAATGTTTCCAGGAGAGCTGTTATCTCCCTGGGAAAGGTGATCTTGGCACAAAAATCAGGTTACCCTGTTCTCAGAGAACACCAGTGGAGGTCTCAGCGTGGCCAGAGCCTGTGTCTGATCCCTGTGGGAAGGAGGGGGTGCCTGGAGGGCGTTTGCTGTCCCAGCACAGGTTAATCCTGCAGGAAGTGCGTGCTCCTGACTGCAGGGTTTCACCTTGGCTTTTCGTGCCTGCTGGAAGTACAGCCTCCTTCCCAGGTACTCCCCACAAACTATTATTGATCACTCCTAGTGATCAGGTGAGTGCCATGGATCTGACACCTGCTCTGTGCAGAGCTTTTTCTCTGGATGGGGCCATTCTGAGCTTTTCCAGAGAAAACCCAAGGCAGGCTGAGGGGATTTTTGTCTTCTGTGGAGAAATACAGATATCCTTTGCTGACTTCGACTTTAACCATTTCAAGAGATTAACAAGTTCCCAAGGAATTAGGGCTGTTAGTAAACTGTCATCTCTACTAGGAACACCTGTAGCAGACACACCATGTCACAGAGAGAATAAAAGAACAGTTCTTGGCTCCATTTTAAAGATTTCTGCCTCATATTTTCTTCTGTGCATGGTCAAAATGATGTCAGGATTTTAATACTGAATTCCCCAGAGTATTTCAGGCAAGTAGGAGAGTTACAAAATGGGACATTTCCTGCTCATTTGAAGAATTCTGCAATACTCATTCATTCTCGGCTCAGAAAGCAAGAAAGTGTTCATGGAATACTGAAAAGAAGAAGAATAGTTGATTTTTGCTGTAACTCTACCATCCCAGTATTAATTATTATTATTACTATTCCAGGATATTTCCTGAGGTGGATTCTGTGCAGATATTATTGACACGGTTTCCCCTCCAAGCACTTTGCCTTTCTGATGCAGGATTTCCAGGACATCAGTGGTTGCAGGGGAGTTTCCTGGTGGGCACAGTTCCTGAGAGCCATAAATCAGCCATTTTGGAGGGGATCTGTGTTCATGGACAGGAAGGACAGATGACTCAGATGGTTCTTGAGCATCCTCTGGTTACTTTTTCATAAGATAAAAGAGTTTTTAGTGAAGAGGAGTCATTTATCTTCCATAAAGGGTTACAGACAGATGAGTTATCTTTTTGTAAAATATATAGAAGTTACAGAGGAAATTTTTTTTCTGTGTCGTCTTGATGACAAAAAAGTAGAAATAGGACAGAATGACCTCCATGGTTAGATTGTTTTGTGAACCTGTTCCTGTGGGTGCAGACACAGAAAGAGCTGATGGAGAGGGAGGAATAGGGAATATTTCACTGCCAAGGTAGCTCATGTGCACTTGTAAATGGTATATATGATATATATGCACTGCTCTGTACACAGAACTGCTGTGTGCCAAGCTGGGGGAACAGGGCACACCTCCTAAAAGGGGCTGCAGAGACAAACCAAGCAGAGCAGGGTCTGACAGACCTCTGCAGAAACCAGAGCTGCTGCCATCTCTGCAGAAATCACCTCTTTGGGGAATTTCATCCTGTGTCCCTTCTGGATATTTCCATGGTGGCTCCTGTGCCTGGCATCAACCCCCAGACTTAACGAAGGCAGGTCAGCAGTTCCTAATGCAGAGTTCCTGACTCCAAGGACAAGATTAACTCATGACTTCCCCCTCCACCCTCTTTTAATACTATTTGTAATTTTAACTCTGTAATTCTCCTGGTAGACTTTAACTCGGTTTTCCTTGGGCCCTCCCAAAACGTTACAGCAACACTCACATTTGGATTTTCTTTTGCTGTTTTGGTTTTTTTTTCCTTTGGTGTTTTTTCAGCTGAAATATTTGCACATTTGAAGCAGATTGATTTTAGTATGTTACCAAAATACTGCCCACAAATTACATTGATCAGAAGGCCCTTGCAGGTTTTCTATGAGACAGTAGAAGACCAGAGTAATTACTGAACACAAAATGGAAGACTGATAATAGACTGTGTCCTCTTAGATGTGCAGGCAAGGCATTACAGAAGTTATTAAGCCCCCAAAATAACGATGTGAACATATTTTAACATAGAAATTGTACTTAGAGTTGCTTTCATTTTCAGCTTTTTTTGCTTCACATTCTTCTTTATGTTCAAAAAAAAAAGTTATTTTTCACAGTAAAAATTACATAGTGGTCGATTCTTGTAATCACCTGCAAAGAAGTTACATTTATTTTTTCAAGAGCTTCAAACTGTATTACCCTCTGCACTGTAATTTTCAGTGCATTTCTGAGTTATCTATGGAAGTTTTGCTAATGCAATTTTCCTGTTTCAGTGTACTTTCATATTTCATTATCACTCAGAAGCAGGAGAGTGATAGCTTTTAGCATAGTATACCTAGCTTAAACTCAGACATTCATTTCTGTCCTTAGTTTCAACATTTAACTTCCATCTGTTCTTCTCCCTTTTTTTCTTTCATTTCCCTGTTTCCGTTTTTCCTCATGCTATGACATAAAAGTGGGTGCACTGAAAAGACTGCCCTTTTTGAGGAACAGACCGAAGGAAAAAGACAAAATGAAGGCCTTCTACCGTCGCTCCATGTGTAAGACTTTATGACAGTTCAGCTTCTTCTCAATGGCTACACTGGCTTCCGTTACTAATTTTTCACTAACCTCTCCCTGGACTGCGCTCTATTTTTCCTCCTCTTTTGCGATGTGCAAGTCCTGCTACGGTACAAGGAGCTGGAGCTTTTTCTTTTTACTTTTTTTCCCCCCCCTTTTTTTTTTCTTAAAAAAAACTTTGGCACTGAATACTTTATGTCTGTGCAGCTGTGCACACACACGTAGCCACACGTTCCCATGCACATACATATAATCTATTCAGTGCCTTGTGACTGCATATATTTGTATACATAGCTGTGTATATACACATGGCCCCATGTGTATATGAATTTACAGTGCACTGTGTTAACGGAAATAGTTCTAAATGACACATTTCATAAGCCTTTTGTTAAGAAGTCACTGTAATTTTTTTTTTTGTTTAAAGCAAGTGTAGGAGATTGTGCAAGGCTCTCTGGTGGTCTGTCACTCTGCGAGTGTTCATCAGTTCTCGTTGCCAGAATGCTGCATTGATTTCTTTTGTTTCGTTTTATTTTCTAATGAGGGGTGGACAGTTTTCTCGAGTTTGGGGAAGTAAAGGTGAATATCATCAGATGTGGTATTTTTCAGATCCTCTCTCTGTTGCTCTGTAAACCCCAGTGTGCCTGCAGTAACCTGCACTGTACAAGGATCCCATGTCAGCGCTGGCACTCCGTTGTATGAGCATCTATGCCCGTTTGTCCCTGCTCATCCCATTCTCTCACGGCAAGCAGCTGGCAGAGCCTCTAACAGCACCTGGCGCATGGCAATCCCTGACAAACTTGTTTTGAGCACCTCCCTGGGGTCAGGAGCTTGAGCCCCCTCCCTCCCTCCCTCCCAGCCGGTTGCATGTGGTACCCGGGGTGTGGTTTGCTCCTGCCGGCTGCGAGTGCTTTAATGCTTAGAAAACTATCCGACCTTTGCAATGCAAATTAACGACCGGAGCAGGTACATTGCCCACGCTGATCATTTGCTTTCATTTGCATCCCAGCCATGAATGACCTGGTGCAGTCCATGGTCCTGGCAGGAGGACAATGGACAGGTAGTTCTGAGCATCTGGAGGGTCCTGATGATATATCCACGGGTAAAAGGAGGAAGGAATTGGGAGCTATGGCCTTCTCTACTACAGCTATCAACTTTGCTACTGTCAACTCCTCCACAGGCTTCAGATCCAAGCAGTTGCTAAATAATAAAGGTATAGGTAGAAGCTTTTTGCACTGTGATGTAACTATATAAATATTGGTTTGACTTAATGTTTTAAGTTTTTCAATCTTAATAATTGAGTTGCAGTGCTAAGATAATGAACGGGTTTAATAACTGCAGTTATAAAATGTATCAAAGTTTTTACTACAGAATGTTTCCTAAGTAAAAATGGATTGCTTTGAAAAATATTTTAGTTTTTCCCATTTCACCAATGATAAGTATTTTAATACTCTTTCTACTTTATTTTATTTTACATCTTCCTTTATGTCTCTGTGTGTAGATACTACATCCTTTGAAGATGTAAGTCCACAAGGTATTAGTGATGATTCTAGTACAGGATCAAGAGTTCATGGTAAGATGTGAGCTTTAATTAAATGAATTAAGGATATATGATGTGAATGTTAATTAATTTGTGAAAATACAGTGAATGGCATCATTGCAATGAGCATGCTCTCTCTGAATTTCATATCTCTCGAATGTATTGTATCATCTCTTCAGATTCTCCTTTCTCTCTTAACTACTACATCAGACAGATGTTCTGTATCTCTGGTAGAAAGTATTTGTGAAGTGCATCTGAACAGGATCAAAACATTTTCCCTTTCAGTGGGAAAATGTTTTAACTTCCATTTGGAGTTACTAGTAAATAAAGGAAGTTAGCATTTCGGTCGTAAAAAATGAAGTCCAAATCTGGCCTGAGTTTTCAATGCATATTGTTCAGTGAACCCCAAATTTGCCATGTGCTGTAGTTTATAAAATCATTACATGTTCCTTCAAGCAAAGCTTTGAAGTGAAAAATAGGCTATTAATAGAAGTGAAGTTTTAACTGTACTATAAACATTTATGATAAGTACAAGCAACAAACATTTTTGAGGCTACTAACAGTGCATTTCCCTTGTATTGGCTTAGGAGTACAGGACTTTATCTGTGCAGATGCTCTTGCTCCTCCTGTCCGTGGCATTCCAGCCCTGTGCAGGGTTCCCTGTCAGATCTGTTGTAAGTGACCTGACCACAGCAGCCCCTGCATGCCCCTGTCTGAGCCCTGCTTCCCCACTGAGCACTCAGTTTCAATTCTAAACTACACTCTTTCTCTTTTCCTCTCCTCTGTACCTCGTTATTCCTGTAGTGCCCTTTTCTAAAGTGTCCTCTTGGACCGCCTGGAAATTCCTTCGCTTTCTGATCTGTAAGAAACCACTTTGTTCCCATGGGCATGTTCAGCCTGGGAGGTCGTGCATGATCCTCTGAGCATTCTGTCAGCAGAATGTGAAGGTGCCATGTCCTCTGCTAAAATGTTGTTCATCACGGTGTCTCCTAATTTTCCATTCAGCTTCCAGACCAGCCAGCCTTGATAGTGGCAGAACATCCACTAGCAATAGCAATAACAATGCTTCACTCCATGAAGTCAAAGGTATGCTGGGGGTGAATTCACATCTGTGCTTCATTTCCATTCTTTTCTCTGTAAGATCATCTGTAGAGGTTCAAAAACACCCACAGCCAAAAATCTCCCACTGCACAGCACAGCATGGTGCTTCCTTGAGTGTTTCACAGCCTTTATTCCCCAGATTAGCAGCACAGGTATTTTATGGTTTTAATAAATATTAAAAGGGTGGTGTTAGTTTTTAAGTCACCAACTATTTTAAACCAAACCTAACCCAGATAATGTTACAAAATAAGAATTCCCCCCCAAATTACTTAAAAAGCTTTTTAAGCTCAAAATTTGCGCCTTTTTTTTTTTCCCCAGGCCTCCTCCTGCACTGCATTGCTGCTGTGAGCTGTGTGCTGTACAAATGCACAAAATGGCATATGTGATTCATGCTATAAACCTTTATATTTTGGGTTTAGTAGATCATTAACATCCCGTGATCTATAAGTATTCTCTAAAGTTTATGTATTAAGAACCCTGATGTATTTTTGTATCTCGTGGCTTTTTAACTGGAGACTGTACAGACTGTTGTACAGACTAGACTAGAGCACTGCCAGCTCAAGACTTCATTTAATATTCAGGCTTGCATCTCTTAAATGGTGTTTGTTTGGAAATTTAGGAATGAATGCTAGCTGAATATTTCTGATAGTTTATTTTATATCTGTTAGATTGCTTCCTTCTGTAAAAGATCCCTTGAGGTTCTCCTCGCCCCACTGTCTATACAGGATTAGGCATTTCCACCATAAACAGTGTATCTTGGTTCAAATTTAATTTCATTTCTTAGGAGTAACATGAAGCTAGAAATACTTGATTATCCATCAGTATTTTTAAAGCAATTCATAGTTACTGACAAATAAGATGTTCTGGTGTTGTTGAATTTATTTTGCATCTAACACCATGTGCTTCCTTCAGGTTCCAGTTGTAACAAACTAGGAGTAACACTAGGAATTGTTGGAGAAGCAGCATTCCTGAGTAGTTCTTGTTGAAGAAAATATTTTCTTTCCACTCAATCCTTTGTATTTCCTTTAACATTTAATGACCCTGTGCCTCTCAGCGATGGTGAAAAAAAGTGGAGATGTCTCCTTAGCCTCTTGGAATATAATATTATGTAGGTGGAGGCCCAGATTATAAGTGAAAGGTAGTTTTTATCTTTAAAAAATCATGCCATGTTTGAAGAGCTGCAAAAGGTAAGTCAGGGGAGTGCAGTTTTACAGTGTGAAGGATAACAACTGGACTTTTTTTTAGTCTTTTAAATAGAATTAATGTTAACTGAATCTGGTAACGTTCCAGATTTGAGTGGGGTTATACATGTGTACAGCTTTCTGGTGTATTTCTAATGAAAAACTTACTGCCTTCCCCCCAAAGCAGGTGCAGTGAACAGCCAGAGCAGGCCCCAGAGCCACAGCAGTGGGGAGTTCAGCCTGCTCCACGAGCATGAGGCCTGGTCCAGCAGCAGCAGCAGCCCCATCCAGTACCTGAAGGGCCACACCAAGTCCAGCCCTGTGCTCCAGCACAGGACGCCCGAGACGCTGGAGAGTCGTGGCAAACACACCAAAACGGGCTCCCCTGGCAGTGAAATTGTCACCCTGCAGCAGTTCCTGGAAGAAAGCAACAAGAGTAACTCCAGTGAGGTCAGTTTAAGAGTATTTAACTATGCAGTGTCCCATCTGTGGGCTCAGAATTAATGCAAGGCACAGTGAGTAGAATTCCTTAAAGATTTCTTGGAGCTGTTGGTCACACCTGCATTGAGAGGTTACAGGCACTGTCTTCTCATGCACTGTCCCGTTCCACCAGCAGGAAATCTGTGGAATTGTGCAGCTTGACCCTCTGTGGTCCCTGGGTTGTTAGGAAAGTCAACCTGTACTGACAAAGCTGTCTGGTGTGTGGGACACCAGGGATCAGAGTGGGTTCACTCTTCTTCTTCCAGTCCAGCAGCAGCTGTTGTCACATCTGTTCTGCATCAACAGCAAGGAAGATGTTTGATTTCATTCCCTGAGGAGACTCTTGTCTGCTTCAGTTTCGTCTTAACAGTACTGGGAAACAAAAAGTGACCTTGGAGCTTATTGAAATCTGAGAGGAGTAAGATGAAGGGAATGTTTCTGTAAATCAGTGACAGGTTCTTAGAAGCCCCAAATCACCTCATGTCTACTGGTATTCCAGGTTCTGCATCCCTTGTTCTTGAGCAGATCTGCCCAAACTCCTGTAAGATATCCCACTGTAGGATAAAGCCAACCACTCACTGTGACTGGAGCCTCTCAGGAGTGAGGATCCAGGGTTGTCTGGGGCAGGTGAGACAGATCTGGAGAAGATTCTGTATTTTTTGGTTAGATGCTTAAAATGGCTCTCACCCATGGTCTCCCTGAGAAGGATTTTTGGGGTTTAAGCACTAGACAATGCTCTTCTGGCAATATGAAATAAAAAAACCCAGGTCCACTGCTGTTCACAAATCCCAGAATCCCTTTCATAGCCTCAGACCCATTCTGGGTACAAGGATATTCAAGGGTTTTCTTTCCAGTCTTCTTCCAGAGCATTTCCCTAGTGCCTTTAGCTTAATTCTTCCCAATTGTCTCTGGTACCATTTTGAAAACAACTGCGGTCTTTCTTCACTGAGTCTGAATATTATTCACCTAAACTCTTTTTTTGTAAACTGTACAGAAAACTCCTAAGTATGCATCATAAATGTTTAATACTGCTTTGAGATCTGAGAAATCTAAAAAACCCAAATCTTCTTCAAATTGTTCTTCATTTATGTCCACCAGAATTGCTTAAGAAAAGGTAAAAATTGCAACTTAGAAACTTATGTTCTCTGATTTTACAGTTGAAATCTGCGAGCGAAGAGAACCTTCTGGATGAAGTGATGAGAAGCTTGTCTGAGTCTGCAGAGCTGGCAGGGAGGGAGAGGCTCCGAAAGCAGCCGGCGACTGGCTGTGGGATCGTGAGATCCCTGAGTGTCAGAAACACCGTTGATTTCTCAGATGGACGATCCCTTAAACCAGAGCAGCTGGTAAGGCCCAGCCTCCGGAAGACTGAAGATCTCTACTTCAGTAGCTCTCCAATCAAATTCACCCCCGGCGCCCAGGGGAAGGCCCGGTCCGTGAAAGAAAAGATCCAAGCAACTGTGACCCAGCGACAATCCAGGGACTGCAATCCCTATGCCACCTTACCTCGTGCCAGCAGCGTGATTTCCACAGCAGAAGGAACCACCCGAAGGACAAGCATCCATGATTTTTTGTCTAAGGACAGTAGACCGCCTGTGTCCGTGGATGCAGCCCAGGCCCTGGCTGACAGGAGTGCTCCGCCCACCTCCAGTGAGTACTCGGCACTGCGGGTGTCCTCTCCTTGTGTTCACTGTGTGCCTGGCAGGGGGGAGCGTGGCCCGCAGGGCGAGGCAGCTCCCTCACTCACACCACATCATTTAGGAGAAAACTCCGAGCTTCCCAAGCCTTCCAGGATGGAGAGGCCAGGTTGTCGTGAGAGGACTTTGCCAAGTGCGGGTGTGTTCTGGGATAAAGCCAGCGGATCTGGGAATGGCAGCGCAGGCTCCTTTGCTGCGCCCCAGCCGTTTTTATCCCTCAACACCGAGTTAGTCAGCAATATCAGTGGATTACCCCCAAGATCCACATCCAAAGCTGCTGATCAGGCAAACGTCTCAGCATTTAGGTCAGTGCTGAGGAGTCAGGAACAGCCTTGTGTTGCTCCAAAGGCTCAGGGTGACCCGCGGGCAGCTCTGACCAGGGACCCTGTCCCTACCTCCGGCGCTGGCGAGGCCCAGTCCCCGCTGCTGGTCTCAGAAGATAACCAGACCCTGTGGTATGAGTATGGCTGTGTATGAAAGAAAGTTGTGTTATTAAATATATGTCTAACATGCCATAGAGGTGTTCTCCACATGTCCACTGGATGACAGAGTAAACTTCCCTCCAGTGAAGGAGTCATTCCTGGTTTATCCGCAGGGTGGTTGTTCCCTGCGAACGGCAGCTGTGGACTGTGGCATGTTTGAATGTGGAATTGTAACCCCACCAAAGTCTGCATGAAACATTAATTGCACTGTGTATATTTTGCATGCTTTATAATACAAGCTCTATTTTTATTTGTCACGCATTGCAAATACTTTGGTGTTTCCCTGTTGGTTACTGCTGCATGTTAAACCAAGTGCATGCCCAGAACGGCACAGGGAACAGCATTCCTGGGACAAGGACAGCACTGGTAGTGGTGCTTCAGCTCTCAGGGCTATCAGTAATACACTGATACTTGGAGGGAAAAATTTTTTTTTCCTTTTCTTTCAAAAATGAGGTACTAATGGAAAGAAGCATTTGGGGACATCTCAGTACCTTCTTACCCTTTTCATTTATGCGGTGTCATGGCATAAATGCATGAGGAACAAGTGCCCAATAATCCAAATAACTCAGTGCCTCTAGTTTGCACAGTAAATATTAATTACTGTCCATACTGGGTAATAAACACACAGACCATTCATAATCCTAAACAGAAATGATAATTCTCACAAAGAGATGATAAATAGTGACACGATATACAGCACTTGTCATGAAAAAATGACCTTTTCCACCTTTTCCCTTTCGTCTGCTTTGTCTTTCCAGTCATGAGTGTTTGTGGTGAAGTGTTTGGTTTTGTCAGGGGTCAAATAACAGGCTCCTTGTAATGTATAGGAATAAAAAACTGTCTGATGTATGGAGTATGGTGGAAATTCATTTTTTCTTGTCAATGGAACTACCACTGATATAACAGAAAACAAATGGTGTAACAAAATAACAGAAAATGTTAAATTAACACAGTTAAATAAAAGAAGAAAAAACAAAGTTGCTTGCAAGGTTATGGGAGGATATGAATACTTCAGCCAATAACTCCTTAAATTCCAGATGAGCAGCTAAAGAGAAATATTGAAAAGTAATTACTTAAGGTGGCATTGTTTCTGCACATGCTTGAAACTTCTCAATGGTAAATTTAAACCGTTTAAAATTGTATCGGATTTAAGCTATAATTACACAAGGCTTTAGACATGAGCACTTCTTTGCAAGAGGACATTGGTTATGCCAGTTGTGGGAGCTAAAATACGTTATAAAAAATTTAAATAACAGTATAGCTAGAGGGAAAATAATAAAAATTGAAAATATATCTTGAAAACAACAAATGTCAATTTTGTATAAGTGCATTTATTCTGCCAGCAGTTTTGTGGCAGTCACAGAACCATTGTGTGGGCTGAACTTTCATTTCCTTAGTGCTTAATTAGGGAGGCGCACTGAATCCATAGCTCCCCCAGGAAGAGCAGCAGATATCCCATGTGGCAGTCTGGAAGGGCTCTGTTCTATATGGGATGGGAAGCCCTGCGTTTCAGGAGCAAGGGGAGGATATTGAATGTCTGTGGAGAATAAAATGGCTGTTTCAGGATGTGACACAGGGCTGCCCAAGGTCTGCACCCCTCGCTGTTATTGGGCTGATAAATCTCTCTCTTCTCCCAGTGCTGGGCACATCGAGCAGTCAGTTACTGCTGTGTTCCCTCTGGAAATATCTCAGCAGCAAAAGAATGAGAAATCTGAGATATATAATCTTAATTTCACACACATTTACTCTCACAGAGCAAGACCAGTGTTCTGGTCTTGGGTTGTGCCATTTAACTTCACTCCAGTTCATCTGTAGTTGTGTTGGAGGTGAAGAGCGCCGGTATCCCAAGCAATGTGTGTACAAGGCATTTTGCAAGTTATTTAAGGAGTTACAATTCTAGCTCTGAGAACCCTGAATACAAACTCATCCTGTGCTGCCAGGGTTTTCTTCCCTGTGCCCTGCAGAGACACTGGTCAGAACAAGATGTGTAGCTGCTTTAGATCAACTCTGGCTGCAGAAGTCTCGGGTGTGCTGTTGTCTCCTTCTCTTGCTTAGCTCTTTAGACAGTCACACTTACAAAAACTTCCAGCATTGTCCCCAGCTTCCTTCTTAAACCCCAAGGGCTTCAGAATAGCCAAGCATGAGTCTCCTGGAGCACTAGTGTCTCCAATCTGCTGGAGGTGGAGACTAACCTTGTTCGGCTCAAGCCACTCAGCACTGATTTATAAATTTGCAATGAATTGCATTTCAGTTCTGAGGAGAATAACTTGTTTTGCTCCACTGAGTTCGGCAGCAGCAGAAGCATTCTGCAAGAGAGTGTTTAATGGCTCTGAATAATGACTTATCAACATTTTTTTATTACATATGAAGGAAAGAAAATGTCATGGACGGAAGGATATTTTTTTTTCTGCAGTCTTTGGTCTTTAGCAAGAAATTTGTGGATGTCTACCTATGTTCAGACAGTGGAAGGTTCCATGGAATTCTTTCCATTCCCAATCCCTGTTGCCTCAGCCATATGCATGGCAGGCTGTGAAACACATGGAGCCCTTGCTTATTCCTTGGTTCCTGCTGCCTTTGACGGTGCTAAGTTCGGACTTTGCATGATACTGATAAACACTAAATATGTGGCCGCTGCCCAGAAAGGTTTTGTTGTTCAGGCTCAGCTGTTTGCTCACAGTTGAGGTTTGCCTGGTTCAGAGTTTGCCTGGCTCAGGGTTTGCTTGATGCTTTGCTTTCAGTGACTAGTGAATTCAGATGCTGCATTTTGCATGTTCAAGCTGTTGCATGCAAAGACAGTTTTGTGGAACTGAATATGAACGTTTCTTTCGGTGTGCAGCAGGTCAAAATACAATGAAGGAAGTTCTCTGCTAGGGTCAGTCAGCTCTAATTGCACCTCATTGCAGAAATGTAGGGTTGGTGTAGCTAAAGGTGACATATCTGACTGTGGCTTTAGGAATAACACCTGGCTGTTGTAAATGCTGAGATGAATGTCAGTGAGTGTAGCTGAGCAGGCGGTTGCAGTGAGTTTCTTCTGTCCCTCTCCTCTGTCCTTTCCTCTTAAAAACAACCGAAGTGTTTATGTATCCTTTTGTTCTCCTAATGAGTAGAATGTGTTTTAATGCATGAAGGGTTTTTTTCATGTCCTGATAAACACAATGAATAACCTGAAATGCTTTTCTCTGCAGATGTGGAAGCTATCCCAGAAAGCAGAAATTCAAAAAGCAGGTCTAGGGAGCAACAAAGCTCCTAATACTATTACCCACTACCTGAGCTGTGGGCCAAGTGGTGAGTTTCCTGCCCAACCTGTAAATGAGATGAATTTCATTTACAACAAACTAACAGCATTCCATCCCAGCCCCAGAGCACATTGCATTAACCAGATGTAAATCCTGCTTGCTTACCTGGCTTGTCTCGGGCTCACTCATTAGGCTGGGGCCGGTGGCTCTGCAGAGCTTCTTCCAGGGAAGAAGAGGCAGGGAGGCAGGGAACCTCATCCCCCTTAGTCTTTTGCCTGTAAAAATAATTTATTTTTATTTTTTCAATCTCCTGAAAAAGAAACTACAAAGAAAACCTGTTAAGAAATAACACTGAAGTCAGTTTTTAGATAGGGATAGGTAAAATTGAAAGAACAGTTGAACAAAACTCAGAGTATTCAGTACCCCACAGAATCTGCCTTTTTATATAGCTTGGTTTTGGTGTTCTGTCCTCTTCTCAACTTCCCTGAGCCCCTTTGGTGCATGCTGTTAGTGACTGAACTCTGTGTGTTGTGCCTCTACACCTGAAGCTTTTTCTTACGTTCTTTTCTCTTTCTGCCTTTCGACTGAACACAGAGAGAAAAGTGTCCTTCAGTATCTCAGTGTGAAGCCTTTATATCTGAAGTAACAAGAAAGCGGCTGTAGGAATCATTAATAAAAATTAAGGGAATTTTTTACATTCTTCGTGACTAGAGCAGGCAAGAAATAAAAACCTACCTACCTACCTTCCTTCCTTCCTTCCTTGAATCAAGGAGCTCTACTGGAGTCTACTGCCGAAAATGTGTAGATGGTCTTAGGAATTATTGCACATTGCACTGTTAAGATCTACTGAATAAAGGACAGTTCTCATCTCCCTAAGGACCAAGGATTTTAAGGTCTCAAGAATAACTCCAGGGGAAAAAAAAAACAAAACTTCTTTCATCTTCTGTTTTTGAAATTAGCCACTGATTTGCTTAAGCTTCTGCTAATAATTAGCCAAAAAACCCCAAAAATAGCAGTTTCTATTTACGTCTGTAAATCTAAAGGAAATGCTGTAGAGTTTTGTTGAAATGGACTGTATATACAGATACAAAAACCTCACAGCTACTGGCACTTCACTGCCTTATTTGGTTAGCATAATCTGCATGAAATTGCTCTTAAGAAAGTTTATGCTGATTTTTGTTGCATACTGCAAGAGAAAATTTTGTTTACACCCATGGAAAAGCTCGGTAACTAACAGAAGTGGGAGTCATGGGATAATGGTATTATAGAGACACTGTTTGTCCTTTGTTTTTTTCACATTCCCAAGTTAGTCTGCATATGTATGTTCAGATGTTTCTGACAGGAAATTGTCGGGTATGGTTTTCCTATAACTTTTATTTTAATATAAGGCTGTTTTCCACAAATGCCATTTCCAGGATATGACTGTCTTAGGATGTTTGTGTATTGACTAATTTTTTTTTTTACTGTTTGTCTTTTGACATGAGCTGATTGTGGCTTAGGAGGTTTCTTGCTGGCAAAAAGAAATGTAAATAATATCATATGCATTTTACAATCAGTTCCCTCTAAGGATATCTTTTACTAGATACATTTTGTTCATTATTGATTTATATTAAAGTCAACAAATGTTATTGGTACATTTGGTGGTTGCATATATTTGTCTGGAAAGATTTGCAGCAAGCTCAGAGGAAGTGGACAGGAACTGAGACCCAAAATGAGTTGTTCTATTTCATCAAAGCCAGTAAGCACATTCCTGTTCTTCATGTAAAGGGTTGAGTTCCATGTGTCACCTCCGACTGTCCAACAGGCAGGTCCATAATGTTCTGCAGCTTCCTCAGGTGAGCCCCACTGCTGAAGGCAGTTCAACAGATTCAAAAGCTTGAAATCTTGTCAAAAATGGAAAAAAAGAAGCATACACAATAAGCTTTAGAAAGGCAAAATTTGTTTGTTATCTTTAAAATTAATTTCTTCTGAAATTTTTTTTGTGATAAAATGGGCTAAAAGATCTATAAGGGCATAGTGGGTATGACAGACAATTCAAACGCCATTAGGAAAATCTCTCTTAACTCTGACAGCATATTCAGGCTCATTTCAGGGCCTGTGCATGGATTCTCCTCACTCTCTGCTGACAGAGGACTGATGCAGCTCAAACTCCCTAACCAGAAGCATTTGTCACGTTACTGTTACAGAAAAATGCATGGCTTGAACCAAGAGATTGAAACTGCAGTGCCAAATGCTGCCCGTGCTGCCAGGATCCGAGCGGGTGGCTGTGTCTGGGGACACTCTCACTGTCACTGTCATGACTCTGGCACGCACTCCCATGTGTGGAGTGCTGCTGGGCACATATGACTGCCATCACCACACCTGGATGTGTCCTTTCCACCACACAGGAATCCCTCCCATTCCACTGACCAGCTCAGTTCTTCTCAAGTTGTCCGCTTTGCTTTGCAGAGAAGTTCCATGGCACTTGAGTAGTCACGTGGCCCTCTGTGGTCTGCTGATTCCCCTCTTCTTCTTCTTCCTTTCTTAATCTTCCCAGTCTGTGCCCTTCAAGGGAAATAAAAAAGCAAATTTAACTTGGGAGCAACTTCACAGTTCCTGGTACTCCCAGTGCCAGGGATGCACACGACAGCTGTGGGACTGTGTACACAGGAGCACACACACCCCCTTTGTACCCCAGGAATCACAAACCCTGCACTGCCAGTTCCAGGTTATAAAGGAGGTTCTCATGGCATACAATGTGTATGTTTTATTTACTTTTCTGATAGTCTCTGAGGATTTAGTAACATTCCAAATTATTATTATTATTATTTCTAGATTTTGTCCAGGACATGATGCAGCCTAACAAAGGAGCTCATGTGTGATTTTTAGGGGTAAGCTGATGATGTATATGTAAATAATGCTTTGATATTAATAAAACTGCCTTAAAGGAATGTACCAAGGTGTGAAACAGAACTTAAAAAGCTCTTATTTAAAACTGTAATTTCCTTTACATATTAATTTTTTTAATGTTTGCCATTGTATACATTTATTAATGATGTTATTAAAATGCCAAACCAAATAATTTTTATTCTTACTTTGTGTGTGTATATTTATACACACTTTTTTTGAAAACTGATGTTACTGAAAGGGTGTTGGTGTTGTGGTGATGTGTGCAGTGAGTATTTCTTCTGGAAGGAAACTGATAAAACTGTAGCAGATTTTTTCTGGACTGTGTGTAGTTTGTTCTGTGTGATTTGTGTAGAGCTGGGTAGCTTTTAACTGTACACTATTTTGATACTATTAAAAAAAAAGACACTGATTTCCTAAGTAAATACAAAAAGAAATTGTTCTAGATTTGCCAAATGTAGTATTTGAAGCCTGGTAGTTATTTTTGCTGAGACGAGTCTCAGGATCCCTTCTGAGGATGAAGTTAGTCACACGTTAGGCAGTGCAGATTCCAGGATTGTGCACATCCTTCAAACAATTTGTCACATTTAAAACATTCCAGATTTAAAAACCTTGGCAAATCAATTCTAATACTCTTTTTTTTTTAAGTCATAAGGGATTTTGGGGTACCACAAAGAAAAACTTGAAGAGGGAGGGAGAGTGAATGGCAGAGAGAGCAAGGTAAATATTAAAGACACATCCTAATGTATCAATGTGGAGCTGATATAGTGGTGCATTTGTCAATCCAGAGCTCATTCATCAACCCAGTATTCCTAAATACCAGATGTTCCCTTCAGCCTATAAAATCACATGTATCTGGACATCTCTCTAGTGACTCTTCCTACAGCTGCAGCATTTTTTGGTCACTTCTTTCCCACTGGTCATGACTAGGTTGGTTTGTGTCTGTCAGAGGTGGAGAACTGAAACTGCTGGATGGTGAAGGGTTCTGTCACTAAGAGCTCTGAGAACAGATGCCAGATCCTTCCGGGTGAAGGAAAACGTCGTAAGGCTGTGAGTGAAGGAACTTGCCTTACTGTAGATGATTTTTCATACTCAGTTAATAGTAATTGTTCATTCACCCAAATCACAAATCCTTTTACATGTTTTTAATTCATGCTCCTGTAGTTTTGGTTTCAGTTCATCTCAGCCTGTGCTGATGCTCTTGCCCTGGAGTATTGTTTGTACTGACATTTTCCTTGAGCTGCATCCAAAAGCCTTTACCCCCATCACCTTCAGATTCCATCCCTCACTCACTGCTCCCCTGGCTTTGGGTTTTGGAGATGCTTCTTGCCATGAGATGTTTACTGGACTTGAGGGAGTTTCTGCTGCTTCTGTCTTCAACACCCCATGATTGAAAAATGACAATCAAATGCATTTCCTGTCGTGTGAGTTGTTTTTTTAGGTAAAAAGAATAAAAAGAAAATGTGTAGTAGGGCATCAATGGGTGCAGGGACAGTCACTCTGTCCTGGGGGTATTGACAAGTGTTCTACAACTTGGAATTTGTTCTTTCTTAGTGATGTCAAGTTTAAACCTTCAAGGCCAGTCCCATGCCTGGGAAATTTTAGTTTTATCCATTTACTGATAAAGACTATAATAGTATTTAAATAATGCCTTTTCTACTTACTAGCTATTCTGTGATAGATTGCAAAATGTCTTTTTAAGAACACTGTTAAACTTCTAATAACTGAAAGGCAGTATTTTTTCTCACCAGATTATACAATACAAACATCATTGAAACAAATGAAAAAGGAGTAAGCCATTTTTTTCAGGTTTTATTTGTAATGAGATTTTTCACCAGTTTTGCTCTACAAAATTTGTGAGTAGTAGTAGAAAAATGAACTTCCTCTACTTGATGTCTTCATCGAAGTGTACGATGATAGGATCGTGGCCTGTTGATCTCACAAACTTCAGGAAGTCGTCGGGGCTTAAGCCCATGGTTGCAAAATTTGTCATTGGATGAAAATAGACCATTTCGTGGCCCCCTTCAAGCAAGGCAGCGTCCAGCACCAGTTTCACATCTCCCTGGTCACAGAAGAGGGCGAGCGGCGTGGCACAGCCCTGGCCCACTTTGAGCTTTTCCAGCATGGCATTTTCATCAGCAAATCTTAGGTTTCCACTTCCAGTGCCCAGTTTTTTACCAAGTTCGTTTAAATTGACCTGCCTGTTGTGCAGGACAGTCACCAGCCAGAACCCTTTCTTCTTTTTGTCTTTAAGAAACAGGTTTTTAGTGTGACCTCCTTTCATGTGTTGGACGTGTGGCATCATTTCTTCAACAGTGAACACCTGGAAAACAGCACCAGTTCGGTGTCAGACTCTATATCCCATTAGACTCCCAGCTGTGTGCTGACAGTATCTTTGTTAAATATTTAGGAAATACTGAATGTTCTACTCGGCCTAAAAGCTGTACCCTTTTATGAAGGAATTTTAACAGAACACGAATAAAATGTGATGAACTGCTCTGGCACACTTTCAGGATCATTTCTGTCTCGTGTGTGCAGCAATGTCTCGCTGGGAGCGCTCCCGTTTGCGACTCCACATACTCGACGTGGCTTGTAACTGGCAGCGAGTAAAAAGTTTGGAAAGCATCTTGGATGCCGCCGACTTCAAATAAAAGAAGTGGGTGAGCCGCTTCTCAGACTACGCGAGGAAAAAGTGTGGATCTGGAGGCAGAGGCAGAGTCAAAGCGACCAAAAAATGCCCCCAAATATTCTGCCAGGCCCCTGCGAGAACTTCCCATACTGATACTTCTGCTAAAACCCCACGCGCAGGACCTCATCCCGCCCTGATCCCGCTGTGCCCCGCTGGCAAGGCAGGGGTTTATTTCCGAATTTTCAGGAGGCTGCCGTACCTGGGGGTGCTCGGCGGTGACGGTGGCGATGCCCAGGTCCCGCAGTCGCCGATCCAGCGCCTCCCGCAGCTCCGCCGCCATTGCGTCCCGTCCCGCTCCGCCCCTGCCGCCGGGCCGGGCCCGCCCACGGGCAGCATCCTGCTACAAAGAAGGGGTAAATCCATTACACTTGCACTCATTTTTGCTAAGGAACAACTCCGGACGGTTCAGACCGTGGATATAAAATGTCCCCATCCCACCTGAGCCTCCCCTCCCGCACAGTTCAATACATTTCACGTTCCTTAAAGCAATTTCCTTCTCAAATAGTGACATTAACAGATTGCTTTGACACATTTCGTGTGAACTATATTTGGTTCAAATGTTGGTTTCAAAAAGGCATTTGTCTCCATTTAACCTGTTAATTTTTTTGTACATGTCCTTATTCTAATTCCAGGTTCTGACGTGCTCCTTATTTACAGTTTTGCTGAAAATGCTGCTGGATAAGAAAGTTATGAAAAATTCAAAACTAAAAAGAAAATCAAAAACACTTGATACACCCTAAAACCAAAAACTGCATCATTTGTATTTTTTTAAAGGCAACCAATAATAATCAGGAATTGCAACTAAGGGACAAAGCCAAACATTAATAGCCACACAATTGGAAAATATTTCTACAACTCAAACCATCGCCCTGACCTATGACATCAGTAATTATTTGTTTTCAGTTTGCCCTTCAGAAAAACGGGCAATCTGTAACAAGCTTTAAATTAAAACAGTATGACTCTGTGGTTAAGAGACATGTGGATAAAATATGATCCCATGCTAATTCCCAGAGCCTTACAGCAGTGCACAGGAAGATTTCCAGGCAGCATCCAGTGGAAGATCAACTCAAAAAGCAGATTTGCAGTAAACTCTGATGGCTGTTTTGCATGCTAAAACTATCTTTCCAATAAAACGTTTTTCAGGTCAGTCCCAGGATGTGCTGCCCTCGCAGTGTCGTTGTGCCAGCCCTTTCCAATGTGTTAGTCTGTGCTAGAACACTGACTGCTTTTAATGTGCTTTGCACAACTTTTGGTATTTAATCTTATTTTTTTACTGTGATCTATTTTTGGGATTATTTTTCCAATTTTACCCGTGGAGAAACACTCAAGGGCCCTGTGCATTTAAGGTGTCAATACCCCGCCTTTGAAATGCAGAATGCTTTTTTTTTTTTTTTTAACACTCAGCATCATAAATGAGCAAATACTTGTAGGAAAGATATTGAGGGCAGCAAAACACGTAGATGTCACTCTTGCAAACGTGTGGAAAACCACGTGTGTGAACTATCACGGGTCCCACATCATGGACAAAGAGTGTGGAATACACAGCTCGAATATATGTAAAGGAAACTGTAGTCGTTACTCGTCACGTACAATTTGCTGTGTCCGGACAGGGATCGCCACAGCATCAGCAC
Source organism: Illadopsis cleaveri (assembly GCA_013399915.1). Classification (NCBI taxonomy): domain Eukaryota; kingdom Metazoa; phylum Chordata; class Aves; order Passeriformes; family Timaliidae; genus Illadopsis; species Illadopsis cleaveri. Next base: position 1,435,705 of record VXBB01009993.1, on the reverse strand, counting down.
TGTCCCAGGCAGACCCTTGGGATTATCTCTGGGTTTTAAAACCAGGTAACATTGAGGATTTTTCATCTGTAGATCTTCTCCTTGGTTTTTTGTTTTCTCTACTCCTTTAAGTGGTGCTATTTTAGAGACGCCAAATTAGAGAGGACTTAAAAATCAGACACGTAAAAGCTTTAGGTTGGATGTGGGTGGGAGGGCTTTGCAAAGAAGCAGCTGCTGTCTCTTGGCAGGAAGGAGTAAAACAAATTTAAGTGTGTAGATAGATGTTTTTTAAAAAAAGCTTCAAAAACCCTAGAATGGGCATAAACTCAGAAAATCTCTGTCCCATGACGGGGTCCTTGTCCCCCCTTCCCTGAGGGGATTTCCCGCCTCCCGTGTGGGGGAATCCATGTCTCCCCTTCCCTGAGGGGATTTCCCGCCTCCCGCGGGAGGATCCATGTCTCCCTCNCCCGCCTCCCGTGTGGGGGAATCCATGTCTCCCCTCTCCTGCGGGCATTTCCCGCCTCCCGTGAGGGGAGCCATGTCCCCGCCCCTTTCCCTGAGGGCATTTCCCGCCTCCCGTGAGGGGAGCCATGTCCCCGCCCCTTTCCCTGAGGGCATTTCCCGCCTCCCGTGAGGGGAGCCATGTCCCCCCTCCCCTGACGGCATTTCCCGCCTCCCGTGGGGGGAGGCCCCGCCCCCGCCCGGGCACCCCGAGGGTCGGAGTTGCGCCTGCGCGGTGCCCTCGCAGCGCGTGCGCAAAGAGCGGCACGCCGGGCGTGAGACACGGAGGGACCTGGGGGGTTTTTCCTTCCCTCCTTTCCTTCCCTTCCCTCTTTTCCTCCCTCATTCCTCCCGTCACTCCTCGGGCTGTCAAGGCCGAGATCCGGGGTCTCGGAGAAAGGCGCTGCCCCAGAGGCGAGGGCGAGCTGCAGCTGACAGGTATTAATCAGCCAGAACGATGGGCAGGAGAGCAGCGGGAGCGGGAGTGTTGCTACTCCGCTCTGGGAGCCGGGAAGGGTTTTCCGCAGTCAGCGCCTGGCGTGGGTTTCGCCGCTGTGAGCTGGGCCAGCGTCGCCTTGACCTTGTGTTGTTTGTGTGTGTGCAGCGTTTTGTAGCAGTTACGCGGCTGCTTCGATTTTACCGATTTGGCCCCTTTAGGGTTAAAAAAACTCACCAAAATAGCTGGGTTTGGTTGGTTGGTTTGTCATGTGCTCACTTCCTGCAGGTGTCCGGGTGCAAGGGAGGTTTTAAAGGGCTCGCAACCATTCTGAGAGGAACCCAGAGCATTCCCCGCCTTTGGAGCTGCAGGGAGGGTGACACAAGGACAGCTGTGAGAGGGGACATGGAAGGTACACACAGTCCATCCCTGAGCAGGACAGGATTACAGAATGGTTTGGGTTGGAAGGGACCTTAAAGACCATCCTGCTCCACCCCCTGCCGCGGGCAGGGACACCACACCCTTCCACTATTCCCAGGGAGCCCCGTCCAACCTGGCCTGGGACACTTCCAGGCTCGTGGCAGTCCCAGGTTCTCGGGGCAGCCTGTGCCAGTGTGGAACTGGCAGCTCTGAGTAAAAGGAGAAGCTCAGGGAGGAGACTGTTGTACAGAATAATTGGCAAAACGACTCAAACTAAAGTTAAGATAGTTAAAACAAGATGTGGGATGATCTGACAGAAGCTTAATTGCTGAACCAGGGCTTAGCCTCACAGCAGGTCTCTGAGCACACGACAGCACTGGTGTGGATGCCATGCTGTGGTCTTCCAGTGGTGCTTTTCGTCCAAAATGCTCAGATAAAGGACGTTTTGCAGGTTAGAGTGTGGGGTGTTTTGCTGGCTTAGAGAGGTAGTTGACACTTGGGTAGTTCTGTCAGTATAGCATGAGGAGTGCAAATGTGGGGGTTTTGTAGGAGAGGTCAAAGAATCTGCAATGGGGGAATTAGTAGTTTATATCAGAAATCAGTGGAGAAAGAGGGAAGATCTGTAAGCTCTTAGTAGATCTGGGTGTCTGCAGTGGGGTAATGGAGAAAAGTGAAGCGCAGAATGAAATGGAAAAACTGGAACAGTTCCTAAATAGTTTAATTTTTTTCAGTGTTAAAAAGCCTGTTTGGAAACACAACGTTTGTGCCTTGTGTTCCTGTCCATTTTATCCTGAGAAGGAGGATCTTTGAGCCTCGAGCCTGATCTCAATATGTACTTTGTGTTTTCAGTGGGGAAATGAACCGAGGGTTGCTGCTGAGGTTTGAAAATCTGGTGCAGCTCCGTGGTGCCTGCTGGCAGCTGCGTGTCCTGTCCTCCAGGGAAGTTTTTGGAGCACAGTGGAAGCCTGTGCAGTTGTCTGCACGTCCCGTGGGGTCCCTCCTTCTGCATCCACAGCTCTGGCCAAAACACAGATTAATCAATGCTGCCTTACCACAGTGCAGACATCTAGCCACAAAAGAGGTAATTAAGGACATCCACTAATCCCTGGGTTTGTGTGAAAAGTACAAGAGCTTGCTTTGAATGTATTAATTAAAAGATTTTAAAAAGCGCTTTATTCACGAATGTAGAGAAGTTATTATAAGCCTCTAAGACAAAATGTACTTAATGAATAATTTTTTTGCCATTCCCTCTCAAATACTGACTTGGGCCAATAGCATCATGAATTTTTGCTGATACTGGAGGAAATTATTACAAACAAAAATGGAAATGGCTTTACTGATTTTTGTCCTTGTTCTGAAAAATTAAAAATGCAAAAAGGTTAAGTGTGCTCTACATTTGAAAAGTTTATTTGGATGTGTTAACTCATTCATTAATTGTAATTAATTGGTATTATAGTAAAGAAAATGTGTTTACCTCATATGGCTTGAGACCATTGTCTTTTTAATACTGTTTTTGTTATTACTTAGTTTATATTCCTGTGCATGTGCCTAATTCCATGTAGGAGACAAAAAAGAAGAGAAAGAAGATTCCCCTGACGAATGGTGAAGTGGAGATAAGGCCGAAGATGACTGTGGAGGAACTAGCACAAGCTATGGGCAAAGACATAGGTGAGAGCCTGCTCTGGGGTGTGAAACAGCAAAATCTGTCACACCCCTTCCACCAGTGGGAAAGGCAAAGATGTCTTCAGTGGCCTTAGCGGTTGTGGATCCATCCCTTGGGAAGCGAAGTCGTACCCATCCCAAAAGAAATGTTGGGAGACACAGTGCAGACTAAAGAGGAAAGAAGCTGGGCCATCCAATTCACCAAGCCAGACATTTAAATGTGAAGAAGCTGGGTCTGTCTGCCCTCTCCAGCAGAAAGGCCTCAGATCCGTGCAGGCTGCTCCTTGTGGCTGTGGTTCCCAGGTGCTAATTTATTCCAGAAGGAAAACATTGCACCCTGGTTTGTCAGAGCTGGACCCCTGTGAGTTAAGAACTCTTGGCTAAAGAGCTTGAGCCCAAAATCCAGAGTAGGAACAGGAATCTTGGATTCAGGAGCAATTTGTGTTTCATTAGAACAGTCATTTGATTAACTGGGAGTGGCAAGGCTTGTCTGGAATTGCTCCCTGTAAGCATTTTTGACTACTGAAATATGTTCTGTGTTTCTAGAACCAAAGAAAGGAGCCTATGATCAGGTTCATCAAATTTCCTTCCTCCTTGAATTCACTGCTTTGCTGTTTGCTTTAGATGAATTTCAGTTGTTTTCTCTTTTGGACTTAGTGGAAAAGTAAGCTGTGAATATCTGAGTGGAAAATGAGATTGTAGCAGCTAACAAAGTAGTAATTTTCAGTAAATCTGCAAAAAGTTCTCTGCAAGTATGCAGATTAATGGCAACTTCTAGATAAATCGAACTAAAGGAAAACTGCTTGGTGAATAATACTTAGTAGCATAAAGAAAATAATGAAGAAGTCTGACAAAGTGCTTTAGGTTTTTTTGTCCCACATGTTTTTGTGGATATAATTGTTAAGTATGTTTATGTTTGCTACAGATCATATTTATGAAGCGCTGCTGTACACAGACATTAACCTTGATTCAGTAGAACCAGATTCTATCTTACGTGAAGACCACATCAAGATGATTGTTCAAAAATCAGGAATGAAGTATAAATCAGCAAAACTGAAAGAGGAAAAGGAAAGAAAAAACACAGATGCTGTGAAGAGGTAAGTTGTGAGCTGTTCTTTTTGGCTGTTTTTATTCTATTTCTTTCTGCAGGTTTTTGGGGAGGAGGCAGCCTTGACTGTGCAGCAGTGAGTGCTGTGGTGGGCATGGCCCAGTGAATTGTTTTTGGCATTTACAACTCCTGTTTTTGTTGCAATTACAGACCTCCTGCAGACCCAGCAGTACTGACCCCACGGCCCCCTGTTGTCACCATCCTGGGACACGTGGATCATGGGAAGACAACCTTACTGGACAGCCTGCGGAAAACCCAAGTGGCGTCGATGGAAGCAGGAGGCATCACACAACACATTGGGGCTTTTATTGGTATGATCCAAGTCCATGTGCTCAGGTGTAACACAATTTTCTCTTCATCTCAACACAGCAGGCTGACTTGCTGCCAGTTCATTGGGGAAATAAAGTTGCCACATAAATGGTGAGAAAGGAAACCGTAACATAAAATCTGTTGCTGATACCTGTCATAACTATGTACATGGAACTTTGAAATTAATTGTCTGCACAAGTTAACATTAGACTATTTTGGATTATGGAAGATCCCAGGACACTTTCTTGTTCCTGAGGATTTAACAGCACCTTTGACCTTCATGCCAACAATTACCTGACTGTCTAAAACATGTCATTATTGTTAAAATTACATGATTCTCAAAGGAGTGATGTTTGATCTACAGCACATCAAATGAAGCTGGGTGAAATGCTGATGTTCAGCTGTGTCATTTGTTCACAGTGCATATGCCTTCTGGGGAAAAGATAACCTTCCTTGACACTCCTGGCCACGCAGCTTTTTCAGCCATGCGGGCCAGAGGCACCAACGTCACCGACATTGTCATTCTGGTGGTGGCAGCAGAGGATGGAGTAATGGAGCAAACTATGGAGTCCATCCAGCACGCCAAAAATGCAGGAGGTAGAGTGGGGGGGCTTTGGGAACCTTGCTTTTACCTCTCAAAAAAACCTCCTTGAATTGGAATCCACAGAACTTGGGAAGTAACTGTCCTAGTCCCATTCATCGTCCCATGCAATGTTTGAAAATGTACTGAATGTTGCAGTAATGCAAAAAGATCCTAAAATACAAATATTTCTCAAGATGGGTTCATTGTTTGGGGTTTTATACCTTCTCTACATGGATAACTCCTCCAGCTTCCTCCTGATAGCTCAGATCTTGATGGCTGCTCAGGGAAGAGGCACCAAGTGTGATGATCAGTTCAAGGTGGCCATAACTTGCTCTAACCTTTTCTAGCAGCTGTGGTAGTAACAGCAGGTTCTGGTTAGGTTGGTTAGGCTGAGTTTGTGTGTTTCTTTTTAGTTCCTCTTATCCTGGCCATTAATAAATGTGACAAACCTGAAGCTGATCCTGAAAGAGTAAAGAAGGAATTGCTGGCTCACGATGTGGTCTGTGAAGAGTTTGGGGGTGATGTTCAGGCTGTAAATATTTCTGCACTCAAGGTAAGATTGTGGTAGAAAAAATGATGGTGTCCTTGTGTTTCTAATATGTGCAGAGAAATGCATTTTTATTTGGCAGCTGGAAAATGAAATGCTTCTCTTCCTGGTATTTGATATCTTGCCATGAGCTCAATGCTACTGGCTCTTGCCAGAATTTTTGAAACACACTGAAATGAATTTTGAGGCTCAGACTTCCAGCAAGCAATAGTATCTCATTTTTCTACTGGTAATTTAGTCCAACAGTTTTGTGTCTGATGTCCTGAAGTCTTGCCTGGGTGTTAAATGTCATCACATTTCAATGGGGGAATTTGGCACTAAGGGTTGAACTTCTTATCTCACTTTACATGGGCAATTCATTTATTCTGTGTGTTTTTGTGTGGTTTTATGCAGGGGGAAAACCTGATGGTTTTGGCAGAGGCAACTGTTGCTCTGGCAGAGATGTTGGAACTGAAGGCAGATGCCACGGGGCTGGTGGAGGGAACGATCATTGAGTCTCGGAAAGACAAAGGGAAAGGGTGAGTTAAGTGCCACCTCTGCAGCTTCAGTGAAGCACTTTGTGACAACACAGACACTGGACAGGGGTCTTGTGCCTCAGTAAATAAAGCTGGAACATTTTTTTTGCAGTGTTCCTAGCCAAAGCCTTGAAATACTACTCTGCTACACAAGAGGTTATAAACTGATGGGGCAAAATTCATCATATCCCTGAAATGAAAATCCCGTAACAGGAAATAGTTTAAAATAGTAGAACTGATGTGTTTTTTTAAATGGCATTTAAAAAGTAGGAATGATGAAGTTAACAATCAATACATAGAAAATTCTTGACAAGTTTTGTGTAACATGACATTCTAACCTTAAGTACCTTAGTCCATTTGCAGGTTCTCTGAACAAGGTGCGTTGTGCCCCCTTTAAAAGTGAACTGAATTCTACAAAGTTGTTGGGATTTGGTGTTCGGGGTTGGGGTTTTTTTTGGTGGAGGTTCACTTAATGTGTAAAATCATCCTGTTGCTGAATTCACAAATGTGAGATTTGGGATTGATGTGCAGACATGAAAAGTACAGTACAGATTATGGGGCTTTTTAACTAAATGAAAAATTTGGTGAGTGCTCTGGTAAATCATCACAGGAATATTCTGCCTGTGATGGACCACAAATCCATTCTGGTTGTGTTGTGCCTACACTGACCGTGAAGACAGAGAGAAACGTCACTTGAATTTTGTCTGTTATTTTTCTCCTCTGCTCTTCACTAGTCCACTCACCACAGCCATCATCCAGAGAGGAACTCTGAGGAAAGGCTGTGTTCTGGTTGCAGGGAAGACCTGGGCAAAAGTACGTTTCCTGTTCGATGAAAATGGCAAAGCTGTGGATGCAGCCTCACCAGGCATCCCCGTGGAAATCATGGGTTGGAAGGAATCCCCTTCAGCAGGAGATGAAATCCTTGAAGTAGAGTCTGAGGTACAGAAAGAGCTCTTCAGTGAACAGCTTAGACTGCTGCAAGGATGGGAAGGAGCTGAGTAACAAAATAAGTGAGAGCATTTAATCACCTGGATAATCCCATGAAAGGTTGAGCGTGGAGATTAAGGGACCTGAGTTAGATGCTCTGGGAGAGGAATGAGGGTTTGCATTTTGCCTCTTTATTTTCCACTTTTCCTCTGCTGGACTGTCCTCATCTCCACTGGAACACTCCAGTACTTGAGATCAGTGTTCTAATTTGAGAAAGATGTAACTCTTGTCTGACAAAAAGAAAATGCATAAAATACAGCTTGAAATAGGTGTTGTGAGAGCTGGAAAAACACCACGTGAAAGAATGAACAATAATTCTCTTCTGCAATGCAGAGATACTATAAAAATAGGCCTTGAGTCATGTGGTAGCTCAGGGAGGAAAAGCTCTTGTCTCATTCTCTGCCATCTGTGCAGCAAAACCTGTAGTTAAAAGTGAAGGAAAATGAGTGAGCCTGTAGAGAAGATGCAAAAGGATGAAATTGCAGTGTTCTGATGCAGTGCTTTAAAGGTAATGTTTCTGTCTTCTGCCCAGCAAAGGGCACAGGAAGTTGTGGCTTGGAGGACCTATGTTGAACAACAGGAGAAGATGAAGAAGGATCTGGAAGTTATTGAAGCAAAGCAAAAGGAACACAGGTTGGAATATGAGAAGCAGCAGCAGAAGCTGGCCCACCTGACCTGGAGACAGAGGAAGGCAGCAATGTACAGGGCCAATAAGCATCTGATGTTCTCAAAGCCTAAGGAGAGAACAGAGATGGATGAAAACACACTCTCATTAATAGTGAAAGGTGCTGTCCCTGTCTGTGTGCTGCTCCTTTGGTTCTGTGCTTCTCAAATGCTCAGTCTGAAACAGAGCTCTAAACTAAACACAGTTTCTGTTACCAAAAGTTTGATCAGTTTAAAACTGGTTATTGAACTTCTCTCATAAGAGAAGTTGCATCAGAAAACATCCAGTGGTCAGGAGGATGTGCTGCCAGTAGGGCCAGAGCAACAGGAAACAAAACACACAGGAGCTCCTGGGTAAAGCCCATACATATAAACCCCTATAAAAAGATATATATGCACGTACATAAAACCCTATATATGTCAAAAAAGCAAACAAAAAACCCCAAGCTATAAGCATTTTGCATCAGCAAAATAAAGGAGAGTAACAATTATGTATTTAAGCGGGATAAGAGGAACTTGGTTTAACCTCATTTAGTAATACTCAAGCAGTGACTGTAGTTGAAAACCTGCAAACTTGACGTGACAGCAGATGTAGAGCCTCTGGACCTTCTGTATTTATCCAGTCTATTTTTGGAATTAACAGACTTTTTGGATGGGTTTTAATGTATTACTCAAAATATAGCAAGAGTGACAGATGTCAGAAGACTTTCTGTTGCACAGTGTGGAGTTTGTATTAGTTGTATTTCTGTGTCTTTGACTTGCACAAAGCCAGCAGTACTTCCATTTATCCATACAGGTGATGTGGATGGATCTGTTGAAGCTATTCTGAACATTCTGGACAGCTACGACTGTGAGGATGAATGCAAACTGGATATTGTCTACTTTGGAATGGGAGATATCAGTGAAAATGATATCAACCTTGCTGAAGCATTTAATGGTGTGTGTTTAAAAATCATGTTACAGTTTTGAAATTGCTGACTTACTGAAATGGGTAGGCTTCAGTCAGGTTTTGTTTTCTCAATAATTAGCAGCATCAATAAGGTATATTTTTGTGAATCTTGAAAATGTTTCCTTGAACATCAGACTGGTGCAGGAGGGGAGGCTGAAAGTCTCATGGAAATGGAAGGACTCTGGAAAAGCTCTTGGCAGAAATTTACTCATTAAGGTTAAACTCTGGCTCTTCACTTGGGCTGCTTTATGATGCTCACGCAGGGCAAAGCTAGAAAAGCAGGTTAGAAAATCATTTCCTTTTGCTCAGGGAGGCAACTGATGTAGGACTGAGTCAGCTGTTGCTATTCATACCCCATAATTCTCACCTGCTGCAGAGAGTGAGGTCACTGCACCTGCCATAGCCCACAGGTGGGCAAGAATCATTCAGAATTCACTTCCAGCTTTATTTGGACAACCAAGTTGGCTTTCCAGCCCAAAAACAGAGGTCTGTGTCCTTTACATGAGCTGTGTGTGGTTTTTTCTGTTTTGATACCTCCAGCTCTGTCATCCGGGACCTTCTGTGGGTTTTTTTAGGCCATTTATTTTGAAAGGTTTGTAGCAGTCCACGTGCCAGTGGGAGAGGTGAATGTCCCCCCTTAAAAGAGAAGGAAGAATAAAATGTACCCTGTGCTGCAGAATTTCAGTTTACTGTTCAAAGACTCATCCCTTGTAGTCATCACTTGACAGTTGTTTCATTTATCAGGTGTAATATTTGGATTCAGTGTGAAAGCCAATGAAAGTATCAAAAAGCTGGCTGATAAAAAGGGAATTAAAATTAAACTTCACAACATTATCTACAAACTTGTAGAAGACTTGAAGGATGAGCTGAACAGCAGGCTGCCCCCAACTGTGGTGGAGACTACAATAGGTGAGTTTTCATTGATACATGTTTGCCTCAAAATGTGGCAAATTCTATACTCTTCTGTAACCACTTTATCTTAAAGCGTGGCATGTGGAAAAATGCAGCCTGCTTCTACTTCGTGCCAGTTTGTTAATCATGTGGACTTCAATTTTACTTTTTTCTTTTAGGGGAAGCTTCTGTTCTTGACACCTTCTCTGTCACAGCAGGAAAAAACAAAATTCCAGTGGCTGGATGCAGAGTGCACAAGGGGCTGCTGGACAGAAAAATGAAGTTTAAGCTAATCCGTAACAGGGATGTTATTTGGAAAGGTGAGTAGAATTGCCACAAAACAGGGATTTGTGTTTAGTATTTTTAGATGTTCCTAGTTTCCTGGGAAGCCTGTGCAAAGGATCCTGGAGAAATCCTGAGTTCTGTCCAGGATGGAGAGGAAAGCCACCAAATGCCCGTGTATTGTTCCCAGACTTTTTTTCACCCACCCACTCTGGTAGACAAGTAGGAGCATTACAGGATCTACCTGCCAAAAGGAGCTGGTGTCTGACTTCCATTAACCACAAACACCCCCTATCCCTACATTTTCCTGCTTTCCTTATGGAGCCATAAAGTGAAAACATTAATCCTGCAGGAAGGGCAAACCAAACCATTGCTCTGCTCTGCAGCTGGTGGCCTCTCCTTCATGCATTTTCTCTTTGTAGGATGTTTATCATCACTGAAGCACCATAAAGACGATGTCCAGGTAATAAAAACGGGAATGGATTGTGGATTGAGTTTGGACAAAAATCTGGAGTTCAGTATTGGAGATGAAATTATCTGTTATGAAGAAAAAGAAGTTCAACAGACAACTTCCTGGGACCCGGGATTTTAAGGACATTTTCACATGAACACTAAAGGACATATATTGTGTTCCTGGCTGGCCTTTAACATTAAATGAACTTTGAGAGATGCATAGGAGCTGTTCTTTACATCAGAGCACTAAAGATACATTTTATATGTGCAATGTTCTGCTTTTCTATCATGTCAAGCAACCAGCTGCCCTCACTGGAACATGAGACAGATCACCAGGGTAACTACAAGCACTTCAAGTGTGTAAAACCATCACGGTAAAATATTTCTGACAATCTCTTGGTTCCAAAACAACTGAGCAATTTCCTCCCTCCCCTCCCAGTGCTGCTGTGCAGTGTTTCAGTGTCTTGGCTGCATTTTGTCACCAGGCCTCCCATACCCCATTCTTTAGCACTGACCCACTTGCAAACATGACTCTAGACCTCTGAATTTCCCATTTTTCCAGATCAGAACTGTCTCACATTAAAGAGACCACGTCTACAGTTATCTTGGGTGGTTTTTTTTTTCCTTTTACAACTGCTACCCAGTATTCTTTAAATCAGATTGCTGCTTCAGTTTTAGATCAGGTATTTCACCCTAGCTGACAGGCAGCACCCAAAGATCCACAGATTTTTCTCACTGATCAGCAGGGAGGAAACACATCATCACAGAAATAAATCCTTCAACCGTACAGAAGCTCAAATTTTTATTGTCTGGTACATTTACTTGTCTTCTGGCTTATTGAAGCAGTATGTCAGACAGCACTTGCCACAGTAGTGTCTGTCGAAGTGACTGGCCATGAAGACTCCAGCCCCACACTCCTCCGAGGGGCACTCCCGGCGCAGGCGGCTGATCTTGCCATTCTCATCCACCTGGGAAGGACAAACAGCAGTGGTTCACATACACTCTCCACCTTTTAGCAACAATAATCGTTTTGAGTATTTTCCATTGGCATAATAGTTTTTGTAACAGCAACTCCATCAAGCTTCTTGAGGCACGTGTCAGAAGTGCCCAACTGCAACAGATCATGTGTCTTTTAACACGTGGGGTATTTGCAAATAGAAGGAGTTTAAATAGTAAATACACCAGAATCTGTGCAGGCCAGTTACAGGCTCCACCTCCTCCCTGGTGAGAGCTGAGTTTCCATCAAGTTTCTCTCAGAGTTAGTTCTACCTACCTTGTAGTACTTGAGCACTGCAAGCTTAACCTTCTTTCTCTTATGCTTGTTCTTCTTGGGAGTCGTGTAAGACTTCTTCTTCCTTTTCTTAGCACCACCACGAAGTCTCAGCACCAGGTGAAGTGTTGATTCCTGTTTGTAAAGCACATTAAATAGACTCAAAATGCTTTCTCAAGGCAAGTGCAGCATTTAAGCAGCCCTCTTCCTTCTAGCTAGAGAAAGTACATCCCAAATGACAGGCACTTAGTAAAGCTCTAAAAGGATTATTTGCTGTTAAGGTGGCATCCCAACCTCTCAGCCTTAACACTACTCCAATCCCTTGATTTGGCCGAATTTATTAAAAACATTTCTTGGTCTCAGCAGCAAAGGTCAGTCAGCTCTGCCCATGCCAGTTCCTGGATACTGCACCGCTGTGTCCTGCCTTTCCTACTCACTTTTTGAATGTTGTAGTCGGACAGTGTCCGTCCATCCTCCAGCTGCTTCCCAGCAAAGATCAGCCGCTGCTGATCCGGAGGGATGCCTAATGGTGACAAAAATCAGGAATAAATGAGGGCCGTGAGCTACAGCATGCTGTAATAAAATCAGGATTGCTGCAGGAAATTACATCCGTGTAAGACAGCCGTCAATCCACAAGAGTAGAGGACAGAATAATATATTCAGCGTATACTGACTGATACCAATATATAATAATCAGTAAGGGCCTCTAGAGAGATC
>VXBB01009993.1:1375057-1423394 GCA_013399915.1 Illadopsis cleaveri | reverse complement strand
CATCACAGAAATAAATCCTTCAACCGTACAGAAGCTCAAATTTTTATTGTCTGGTACATTTACTTGTCTTCTGGCTTATTGAAGCAGTATGTCAGACAGCACTTGCCACAGTAGTGTCTGTCGAAGTGACTGGCCATGAAGACTCCAGCCCCACACTCCTCCGAGGGGCACTCCCGGCGCAGGCGGCTGATCTTGCCATTCTCATCCACCTGGGAAGGACAAACAGCAGTGGTTCACATACACTCTCCACCTTTTAGCAACAATAATAATTTTGAGTATTTTCCATTGGCATAATAGTTTTTGTAACAGCAACTCCATCAAGCTTCTTGAGGCACGTGTCAGAAGTGCCCAACTGCAACAGATCATGTGTCTTTTAACACGTGGGGTATTTGCAAATAGAAGGAGTTTAAATAGTAAATACACCAGAATCTCTGCAGGCCAATTACAGGCTCCACATCCTCCCTGGTGAGAGCTGAGTTTCCATCAAGTTTCTCTCAGAGTTAGTTCTACCTACCTTGTAGTACTTGAGCACTGCAAGCTTAACCTTCTTTCTCTTATGCTTGTTCTTCTTGGGAGTCGTGTAAGACTTCTTCTTCCTTTTCTTAGCACCACCACGAAGTCTCAGCACCAGGTGAAGTGTTGATTCCTGTTTGTAAAGCACATTAAATAGACTCAAAATGCTTTCTCAAGGCAAGTGCAGCATTTAAGCAGCCCTCTTCCTTCTAGCTAGAGAAAGTACATCCCAAATGACAGGCACTTAGTAAAGCTCTAAAAGGATTATTTGCTGTTAAGGTGGCATCCCAACCTCTCAGCCTTAACACTACTCCAATCCCTTGATTTGGCCGAATTTATTAAAAACATTTCTTGGTCTCAGCAGCAAAGGTCAGTCAGCTCTGCCCATGCCAGTTCCTGGATACTGCACCGCTGTGTCCTGCCTTTCCTACTCACTTTTTGAATGTTGTAGTCGGACAGTGTCCGTCCATCCTCCAGCTGCTTCCCAGCAAAGATCAGCCGCTGCTGATCCGGAGGGATGCCTAATGGTGACAAAAATCAGGAATAAATGAGGGCCGTGAGCTACAGCATGCTGTAATAAAATCAGGATTGCTGCAGGAAATTACATCCGTGTAAGACAGCCGTCAATCCACAAGAGTAGAGGACAGAATAATATATTCAGCGTATACTGACTGATACCAATATATAATAATCAGTAAGGGCCTCTAGAGCTTACCCTCCTTATCCTGGATCTTCGCTTTTACATTTTCTATAGTATCAGAAGGTTCAACCTATTATGAAACAGAACAACAGAATCAAAACGCGCAGCACATTTTAATTAGCCCAGAAAGGCCGAAAAACCACGAGGAGCTCCCGGCACACGCCCGGTGCTGCCACGGCCATTCCGGCCCCCACCGCGTGGTCGGAACCGCCCCAGGCAGCGCAGGGCCGCGCTCCCCCCACACCCCGGGCTCTCCCGGCGCATCCCGCTGCCTGCCGGCACATCCCCGCGTTTCGGAGCACCAGCAGGCACGGGCGGCGCGGCCCGGCGGCGGCAGCTCACCTCGAGGGTGATGGTTTTCCCCGTGANGAATGAGAGGAGGAGCCGCCATGAGGGGACGGGGAGGAGCTGCCGTGGCGGGGGAGGCGAGGAGGAGGAGGTGCCATGACCAGTGAGGTGGTGCCGCTGTGAGGGGAGGAGGCGGAGGCGGGGTCGCCATGAGGGCGGGGTTCTTCAGCCGCGTGATTCCGGTGTTCTGTGGGTTGTAGTGGCCGTCGTTGGGGTTGTTTTTGTAAGGATAGCAGATGTGTGATATACCTGCCTCTCTGTCAAGGCCGGGTTGGACTTGAAGCTACCTGGTCTAGTCTGGAGCTACCTAGTGAGAGGTGTCCCTGCCCACAGCGGAGGATGGAACTGGATGAGCTTTAAGATCCTTTCCCACCCAAACCATTCTGGGATTCTGTGATTCTCCGCGGTGTGAAATCTTAGAATTCGATGTCCTGGTTCCTGAGGAGGCAGTTTAAAAACGCCTTACAGGCACTTTGCCACCTGCGGATTCCTCAAGATCAATTCTAGGTTTATATTTGGGCAAAGATTTTTAAAATTAGAAAAGCTGTAGGTAATTTGGGAATTAAGGAGTCCTGAGTCATGATTTGGAAATTACTTGTTAGGTGGTTTTATGCTTATGAGTCAAATATGGGAAAGGCTAAAGCAGAATCGGGACCTGCTTGAATAAATCAGCTGGGACTATTTTAACAATTTCAACCCTTCTGTGTTTTGATGAGAAACTGAGAAAGTAGGTTGTGTTGAGGAGTGTTATATTATATACAATAATGCATTTCGTAAGATAACAAATAGTTTTCAAGTAGATGAGCACTTGGCAGTATGTAAAAAGTGGTTTGCTGGTTTTTTGTCTGCAGCTGGTACAAGCACACCAGTTGTGACCTCTGTGTTGTTACAGAAATCAAAGATTGATCCATTTTCAGCTGGTTTTTGTGCCCCTGTAAATGCCGCAGTAGAGTCAGGGTCACTACAATGAATTCATAATCCCAGGAATAATGGTAGGGTTCATGCTTGAAAACCACTTTTCGTAACTTTATGGGAGTTTTGAAATGATAAAGCTGTCCTAAACCAGGAGAAAAACAACAAAATTAAAAAGACCCATGACATTTATCTCACATGCCCTGCATTGGCACTACCAGCCCTTCTGTGCAAAGGTTATTGCTGAACTTCCTGAGGGATTCCTGCCTGCCTGTCTGCCTTTTTCAGGCACATGAAAAAGGCCTAGAATAAATCAAGATTTGTCGTTTTTGAGATGGATAGGAATAAGGAATACTGGTTCTGCTTTTAAATCTTGAGTTGGATTGGTATTTTAAGATACTAAAATGCACAGCCCCTGCTCCCTTGGTTTTCCATAACTGTAAGTTGAAAGGACATTTAGTGCCCACCTAGAGAAAATATATGTTATTACATGGTGTTGCAGCTGTCCAAATAAGTGCTGGTCACCTTAGTTCTAAACAATATTGGTGATTGTTTAATCTCATGTGAATTTAGAGACAGCCTCATAATGAAATTATGTCTGCATTTTCATCATCTTGAACAACGTTATTTTACTTTGGGGGCTTTTTTTTGTTTGTTTGGTTTGGTTTTGTTTTGTTATCTTAGAGCAGCACCATGAAATTTGCTCTATAGTTTTCTTTATACATTTTGTTTTCATTCTGCCATACTTATTAGAGTGTACCATAAAGTTGTTTTCCTGTTCATTTTCCCTCTATAAACACCATATCCAAAAATACATCCATGGATAATGCAGTGTGTTACTGTGTGCAAGTATATCCTCACTTCAACCAAATGGGAATGTGAGGTGTTTATTGCCAGAATCAAGAACAGTTAAAGGAATGTGGGTTTTTTTCTTCAGAGGAGATTAAAAGCTCTGGAATCTGAGCCCACAGCTCTGTTATACTATAGGAAAAGAGCAGTGGAGCTTGAAGTAATTTAATAATCTTTAAAATATGTGCAAAATATGTTGCTTTAGTTAAGACATTAATAATTTGGTTGTCTCTGGCTTCTTTAATTTATATTTTTAAATGTTTCCATTCTTGTTTTATTTTCATGTGGCAGCTGCTAATGATTGTGTAAAACCTTGCTAATGTGAAAACCTGAATTAACTGATGCTGCAAAAGATGTTTCATAAAAAATCATGTGCCTGAGGGGATTTTTTGAGTACTTAAAAAAATATCCTCAGTTTTAAAAACATATTTTCATAAAAATATATTTGTTTATAAAGTTTATGATTGTTTGGTTTGGAGTTTTTTTGTTTCTATTTTTTAAAGGCTTTAAAATTTTGACTCTGAATTTGGCTCTGACCTCTGGATTGATGGGGCAGCATTTAGGTTATCCTGCGCTGCCATGTTTTGTATTTCAGGATGTCCTTGGTAAAACAGCTGAAGAGTCACTTGGATATTTGGAAAGGAAAGAAGAAAAGTTTGTGTGCTGGGCTGTAGCAATTTGAAATGTCACAGGTCACCCTGAATGCAGCTCTCCCAGAACACGTTCTTTTGGTGACCCTTTTGGTGTTCATAAAAGTGCTGCTGTGACAGCCCTGCACACCGAGTCCATTTTTCTGCATTTTCAGAGGTTCTTCCTTGGCCCTTTCTCTAAAGGAACTGAAACTGCAGAGCTCAGCTGTTCTGTGTGTTGTGAAAACTGACAAGCTGATCTTAAATCTGTTTCTGTGAAATAGATGAAAATGTACAACCTGAGGCTTTTCCCAAAGAATAGAGAGTCCTGGAAGCAGTTGGGCATTAGATGCTGTTGAAAACCCCAGTAATGCAACAGTCTATTTCTGAGTGCTGGGATTTCATTGCTGATATAATCCCTGGATATCAAACACACAAATTAGTTCATTAACTCATCTCCTATAGCCTGCTGAGTAACTGCTACTCAGAAATAGCTCTCCTGTTTCTGGCCATTGATTAATTAGACCAGTTCTTCCCAAATCACAGATGTTATTTTCTGTAATTTCAGTTGAAAAACAGTATGTTCTAAGGACTTCCAGCCCCCTGAGATTTACCTGTCAATGGTCAAATGTGTCCTTTTCTTCCTTCTATGTGTTCTCTATGTGTTGTTGCTTAGTTATGACACCATTTTTTTCTTCTTTTATTTCCTGGCGTATTTCAGACCATTTTATGGGAGGATTTTCAGGTTACCATCTCTTCTAGTGTTTGTTGATATTGTCATTCTAGGACATTTCTATTTACAGGAAAAAATGTTCTTTGTATCTATGTTTTCAAGTAAATGGTTGGATTTTTATATCACCTCCAGCTTTTCCACAGTGTTCAGGGAAATCAGTCAAGATCATTGTGGGGCTTTATGGTAGGGAAAGGGAGAGGTAGCCATGCACAAATACAGAATAATCCTGCTAGTTGATTTTTCAGATGATTGCTTCTTTCTGTTGGAAAGCTGTCCTAACCCTGCATTAATTCAATGTCTCAGTCAACAGGGGATTAGAAAACTACAATTTTCATTTATGGTTTTTACCTCAGCCCATCATAAAAAGGATGGGTTTGGGCTGTTGTAAGAAATGAGGAAAAAAAAATGAAAACACAACAAAATTTTAATAACAAACTTAGCTCAGATTCCATCCTACAAATTACTTTGGATTCAGTGCTCCTTTGGGCAGCTTTTCATGGAGAGAACTCTGCAGGCACTTGGCTTTTAGTGAAGCCTCTATGAGCTGACTCTTGGGCAAGCTGCAACCTCAGCACTTAGTGCTTAGGACACACAAAAATAAACAGAGTCCTGCTTGGTTCCAAGGTCTGGAAGTTTTCAGAGAGGCTTTTTCTTGCACTGCCAGACCAGGGACAGAAGCTCTCCAGGCAGCAGTAGCTCGAGCCAAGGGCAGACAGCTGCAGCAAATCACATGGGCAGCCAGTGCCAGGAAATCACTCTGCAGACAAACTAACACATCTGCCTGGACTTAGCTAAGAGAAGTGCTTGAAATTAAAGACAAAATTTCTGAAAATTAGGTTTTCTGCATCCACATGTAGTTATTTGTATCTGATGTGCTTTTTGTGTCTTGCTCCAATAAACTGCCCTTGACTTCTGTGCCTGCAGCTCCTCTGTCATTCTATTGCTGTTAAGGGTTTCAGACATGGTTTTGAGTGCAAGCAGAGATTTTGGCCTTTAAACCTTTTAAATTAAAATGCACACTATTTCTCTTATGTGTCATTAATTTCATCACCTTTGTGTTTTTCAACTCAGTCTTTGGATTTCTAATCCACATTGAAATCAGTGAGTGAGTTCTGCAGTATGCTTAATATGAATAGTAAAAAGCTTTTTAGGGCAAATTCAGGATATTTAAATGTGGGTTTTACTTTGTCTTAGATGCATTGTTATTCTAAATGATACCCCCGGTACTTTGTAAGGCTGGGCCAAGACAGAGGTTGCTTGGAAAGAAAATAAGCATGAAAAGTTACCGCCTCAAAGGATGGAATACTTGAGATGAGAAAGATGCCAGGCGGATGGAACATGTTTGCTGGCAGCTCCTCTGCACAACAACAGAGGGAGCACTTACAGCAGGCAAGTGAAGAATCCTCCCGGCTCTGGATGAGCTGTTGGAAACACTGAGCATCACCAACAATGCTGAGAATGCTTCTACCACCAAGTATCAGTTATTTGTCCATTTAATATGTCTGTGTGAGAATGTGTGCATGTTTGTATTTTAGCTGGAGGTGTATTCTCCGTGGAGAAGAAAGCTCTGGAATGCTATGGAAATTGTGCATCTATGTTGCCACCTTCAGTACATCAGGTCTGGCCTTGCTGTAGTCTGCACAAGGGGTTAAAGTCAGTGTGAGTGAACTGCTCTGAGTGTGCCCTCGTTAGAGAACTGGACAAAAGGGATGCAATATGGCATGTCCAGGCATGTCCCAGTGCTTGGTGTTTTTGGCTTGTTCCCTGCTAGGTCATTGCTAGAGTCATCATACAAATTAGATCATCAAGATAATCTAACAAATCCTGTCAAAACAACAAATACCTCCCTAGAACAAAGGTAGGCTTTGGTCACATGTGTCCACCTGCTCCTTGGGCTGCTGTGGGAATTGTCTGGGTTGTGGACCGTATTAAACTGTAAGAGCCAGTATGAGAGCTTGGCCCAAGCTGATCCTTAAGAAATAGATAATGCAGCTTTAAGGAAGGGAAGATGCCCAACCACAGATTCCCTGGGTGCCTGTTGGCAGAGCCTCTTTTTAGCTCTCAGCCCACAGCCAGTATCAACAGGAAGAGTACTGAATGCCATTTGCTGCTGTAACTGTGCTACATGTTCCCAAATAACCATTTTCTCAGTAATTAAGCCACACGCAGCTACTGCTGGTTTGTTTCAGTTTTAGCACATTTTGGCAATCTTTAAAAGCGTATTTATTATATGGATAAATCTGCAGAGTTAGGACTCACAGGAGAACTGTAGTTAAAAGAAGATTTACTAGTGTAGGGACACTGGAAGTATTGTGTGGATGAGGAATAGAGAAGGGTATGGAAGTTCACTTTTGAACAGATGCCCTTAAGGATCTAACCCTTAAGAATGTAACTCGATATAGATTAGATTTTGACCAAAAGAGTGAAAACAGTGAACGAAAAGGTCACTCACTGTCTTTGTTACTGCACAGAAGCTGACCATGCAAGAAAGCAGTGCAGATGTAATTGCCATACTCCCCAGAGTGATTTCATGGTTCTTGTTTAATGTTTGCAGCAGCTGAGAAATGAAAGTGCTTGTTAAGTGAAACAAGACAGTGATGGACCAAACCACAAAGTTTTATTCTCTTTTATTTTTTTTCCTTTGTGGCCATTTGCACTGTGCAGCAGGGATTTCTAGCAGGAATTTCCAGCAGGGGTTCATGACTAAATGCCAGGCCTGAGTTAAGTGCTTCTGTTGTTGGCCTGTTTACTTGTTAGTTGTTTTTTATTCAGCATCTTCTGGTAGTTTTAGAAATCAAGCTCCATAAGAAAGTGCAGGTGCAGTGTCAAATGAATGCTATCTAAAGCAAACTGGGAAGGATTGTACCGGTGCGGCCTTGTGTGCCTCTTTTTCTTTCGGAAGAGCTTGGTGTCTCCCAGTCCAAGACTCAGTTGCTAATCATCCATTGAGAATTCAACCAATTTAGATGCATGCTTTATTAAGTAACCTCAAGAATTTTCAGTCACTTCATCTTGAAAAAAAAAAAAGCTCTCTAAAAAATTCTCTAGTAAGACATCAATACACTTTTACCCAGACTGTCCATAAAACCAAGTAGTATTTTAGCAATGTTCAAACACCCAAAATTAAGTATAAAGAAGAAATGGAATTTCATAAAATCTAGAGACACCTGTAAATGTCCAAACAAGTTTAAGGATCCATGCCTTGCAAAACTTTGCCTCCAATGTCAGATATTGTTTTGAAGGAAAGGTAGGTGGTTTCACAGCAGGAGAAGCACAAGAGCTGTCTTGTCACCTCACTGGTAGGAGAGATTCTGAAACATTTTGAATACTGGCAGTACTCCTATTCCTTTTTTTTTTTTTTTTTTTTTTTTTTTTTTTTTTTTTTTTTTTTTAATTGGTCAAACTTAGAATGTATCATTTTCTCAATGCCTGACTGACTTGGATGAAACTGTCTGGTCAAAATATGACAAAGTAGTTGTGAGTTTCTAAAATACTTGAAGAGTGAACACAATGTACAGGTGCACAGGATAATGGTCCTATGCAATTTATTACTGCCAGCCTGTGAGAAGCTGAACTGCTTCCTGTTTGTACTTGACTGCTATGCTGCAGTCACTCCCATTATACCTCGATTTATGCAGAAATTAGGCTGTTAATTAACAAGATTTTACTGAATGAGAGATTAAAGCTATGGGTATGAGAGGAAATGGGAGGTTACTTCCATAGCCTAATGCCCAGGACACTTACCTGTAGGAGGAAGTCATAAGCTGTTTTTCCTGCTTCATGGAATTATTGTGATTTCAAATTAATTCATTATTCATCTTCTGTCTTTAATTCATTATTCACTGGAAAAAGTACAAAGCCCATCCAAGATCCATTTCCAGCTGAGTGCTCTTACCACATAGATGGTTTTGCTACACCTCCTCACTAAGAAATTTCATTAGAGCTTGAGGAAGAGATAATATTATTTTTATTCAAGTCCTGTCTTCGTGAGGGTTTGTTTGGTCTTTTTTAATATTACTCTGACAAGTTTTATAGAGTGGAGATGGGCATAACTAAGCTTTTTGCATGCTTTAATCACAAATCTCTTATGTGGTGTGAGAGGTTTTCTGAAGTTATCCAAAGCCAAATAAAATTTTGTGCTACAGCTTTTACCAAATGAAAATCATGGGTAGAAGGTTATCTGCATAAACGAGCTTGCATTGACAAAGAGATAAATTATGAATGTATTGATGAGGGTTTATATTGATAAGAGTCTATAACTGATATTCATTAGGACCTTTTAAGGGAAATCAGGATATTAAAAATTTTTATGTTGTTTCTTCAAGCTCTTACCGTTATTTCACTTTTTTTCTTCTACCTTCCTTGTACCCCCATGGGCAAATTATCCTTATACTTGAAATCTCAGCATGGGAGGAGCAATCTTTCCCTGAGAGAAGATTAATGATATTAGCCTGGTGACCTAACAGGGTAAATGTCTATTTCCATCCCTCTGTAATCCCATCGAAATCCATGAGTCACACTAAGGATGTTTGGCCTTAGTCCCTTTCCTTCCCTGAACTCCATGAGTTTTTTTGCTCTCAGAGCTGGACACAACCACCTGATTTGTCAAAGCCATTGGTCAGAGCCATGGAAAAGGCACCTCTGGCCAATGATCCAGGCTCTCCCAAGCCTAGAGACAGCAACACTTCTGACAGATTGGTTTGAAACTTCCAGATGCACTGAGAAATCCTGATAGTTTTATCCAAATTAATTGATGGAATCTGCTGTCTAGTCACAGCGCTCAAGACTTCATTAATTAAAGCTTCTCCCTGAATTTAGTAAGCCATAAATTCTGGACTGTGTTTTGCTCCAATGATACTCAGTCTAGCTGTTCTGCTGGATAGCTGAAATTGGAAGTAGGTTATCTCTGAAGAAAGCAGAGCAAAAAATGAAGGATTATCTTCTGAGCTTTTTGTGGTTGTCAGGCTTGAATTCCAGTTGTTCTCTATTTTATGTTCTGCAAAAATAAACATAGTCTTTTTTTTTTTTAATTCTATAAATACAGTGCAGGGGACAGGATTAGCAAGCATGCAGCTGCTGAAGGCACTTGGATAAGATGGAGTGAGTTTTGAATGAAGCTGACATTGATGAAATTTTAAAGGTCAAATCATTTCCCAGTAACTCACCATTAGTACCTGATGCAACTGGAACATTTAACTGTGCTTCTACTTCAGGAGTAAAAATTAAATTATAGTAAAAAGAGAGTGAAGTGTCATTTAAGACATGTCAGCACAGACTGTTCCATGCCTGATGTTGCAAGTGATAGTTACTCAAAGGCAGGAAAACCTGCACAACCCTCTCTCCTGGAATACCAGAGCAGCAAGTAGCCAATTACAAGCATTTTGATCATAAACCATCAAGGGAGGGAGAGCAGCCCATGGAGTTTCATAAACTGCAGGAACACAAAACTGTGTTAGAAGAATGCTATTAAAAAAAAAAATCTTCCAATAAAACAATATTAGAAAAGAAATCTCACCTGGATGTCTTGCAGAGATTATTATTTCTTGCAGAGCTATAGCACCGAGACTACATTCTCATTTCACCAGATATTGCTCAAGTACCAAGAGACAGCAAAGATGAAAAGAAAGCACACTACAAATATTGAAGTAGATCTGGAAAGGTCATTGATAGACACTTTTGTTCTGGTTACTTTTCTGAATTCTAAAATACACAATGAAAAGAGCAGAGGGGGAGAGAGACACTGCGTAATAATTTGAAATTTTTAGATCAGATTCTGATTCTAGAGATTAATTGCTGGTTAATTTGTACATCTGAGTTCTACTAGGACCAAAATTAAGAAGCAACAAATGTGGTTGCATTATGAATATAATCTGGCTGTGTAGATAAGCTACACAACTACTTGCTTGACAGCCTTGAGTGTTAGGTTATTTTATTTATAATTGCACAAAAATATAAGGTGGTCGCAAAATCCCCAGCACCTAATAAGGAGGTTGCACCTCTCACAGCTGAGCTGCTCATTTCCTGAGGCTGCTGCTGCGGAGTCAGAGCTGCTGCCAGAGCACACAACTGGGCCAGGCCCCTCTCCCTGCTCCTCTCCTCAGCTGCCGTTGCTCAGGCAACAGGATCATTCAGCAGCAGAGGAACAACAGAAGGAAACTGTAAGGAGTGGGAGGAGAGAGATTTCCCGAGGGCTGTGGAAAGGGTGGAGGAAAGAGGGGGAGAATATTAGTACGTGCTTCAGAGAAGGTATTTGCCCTTGTTGTACAGAACGGTGCCAGAGGCTCCTTCAAAGCACTGCGGTTCTGCTGCTTTGTAAGTTTCCCATTGGGAGCAGCTTCTTTCCCTCTCTCAGCTTTTACACGAGGTGAGCAGATGGAAGGAGGTGCCAGGTGCCAGAGAGTGTTGCTATCCTCCTGGAAGGCCGTGCCTGCAGGTTCGTGCAGGTGACTTTACCTGGTAAACTTGGGATGAGGCATCTCATCTGCACATCTGGCACACAGAGGAGCAGTGGGGCCTCGAGGAGCCATTGCCAGCACTCAGGGCTTCTCCTCCCCTTGGCTCTCAGGAGACCATGCTCTGTGCCTTGGGGGCTTTTGCCTCAAGAATCAGTCAGAAAGCTTCTGGTAGCTGGTTTACCAAGCAGGGAAGATGGTGTCTATGATCATCCTCCTACAGAAGTGAGAAAATATTAAAAGGGAAAAAAGCACAACCCCACACACCTCCTCACATTTCTACAACTGGATTTGTGGTATGGATCCCTTTATCAAAGCTGGTCGAAGTAAGAACTTGTTACTGAAATTTCTTTAAACTTAACACTGATGAAAAATAAATATTTCTTAGTTCTTAACATTACCTGTTCATTGTAATTTGATTTAATAGCTATTACTTTTATTTCATCAGTACCAGAACATGAACACTCGGTAGGCTTAATGCAGTCTGTCCTTGCAATTCTGATTTCCAGTTAATTAAAATTGATTGACTTGACATTTATATTTATCACATCATATGAAGGATCCAGGTTTTCCTTCACGTAAATTTTACTGCTGTTCTCTGTTAGCTGTTTTGTGCAAAAAAACTTTACATTATGTCAGATACAGTTGAAAAAGCATCTTAATTTTTGGTACTTGCATTGCAGTCAAAGTTACTATCAACAACAAGATTTTTCCCCTTAATTGCAAAGAATTACATTGTTTGGATCAAACTGCTTGTTTTCATGGTCATTTTTTGAAAGTTCTGAAATTAATTTCTACAGCAATGCTGACAAAAAGCTTGGTCATAATTGTATGATTTGCACTTCTCATGTTGGCCAATACTATTATCTCATTACTTCCCTTGTAGAAAATTTACATGTGTTGTGTCTCATCTCTGACAATAAATTCCTTGGAGTCCTGATTGTCTTTTGTTCTATATATAGTTGTCCTGCAAATGAGGTTCTTTACCAGGCTCCTGTGCAGTCTGGTAATAGAAATCACAACTTCCTCCTGGATATTTTTCCATTAAAATGGGCAGTGAGGGCAGCAGCAGGACAATGATGTTGACAGACTTGTTCACGCTCTTTGGGCTGGAGAGTGCTCCCAAAGGCTGCAGGGGGCTGCTGGAAGTGGTTTTGCCACTGCTGCAGAAGAAATACTTATTCAAGTTTTTACACTTTGCCTCCAAGTTTGAAGTTCATCTCTTGAGAAGAGTTGGCTACATTTGTATCAATCCCCACAGAGGGAATTCTTTGGAATTAGATATAGAATTTAGAGCCAATAAGAGGAATAAATAGAATTTATTAGATCAGGGTAGGGAATGGTAAGGTAAGTGGAAAGGTGTGAGAAAGGGAAGAAAAGTTAGTTAAGAGTCATATCCAAAGTAATGAATGCTATGGAAAGTACAGGAGATAAGAGCTGGCAAAAGGGATTGTCATCCTGTGCTGGAATCTGAGGCACTTAACTGGTATTTAATGTTTTGGGGCACAGCATCTGGGATCTCACATTTGATGGGAAGCTGTGACTTGGTACTCTGAATGTGTGATATTATTCCAGAAAAATGTATGTGTCACATCATCAGGTACATAAATAGTTGGTTTTGCTTTGTTCCCCTTTTCATCTGTGAAAGAATTGATGGCTCAAGAACAGGAAGAGCAGAGAGGGACAGTGGGACAGTGTAGTGCTGCACAGAAAGGAGAGCTGAAAGAGAAGACCTGGATGCAAGTGAGGAAGGAGGAAAGTTTAATAACAAACAAAACAGGAGAGAACTGTAGGAGAGGATACAGAAATTTAAGGGAGCATAGGAACTCCTTGAGCTGTGAAAATCAAATAATGCAAATGTTTCTGGGTGAACAGCCAGGAATGCTCAAGAAAGCAACCGTGAATTCATAAAAAAGATTGAAGGAATGTCAGAAGAGAGGTATAGCTTTATTTTTTAGGTAGAAAAGACTGTCATCCAGTGGCCTTTCAGCTGGTGGCTCTATGGCTTGTGTGCCTTTCCTTTTTAATTCCTCTAGGGGAGTCTGTTTTGGTTTTTTTGGATTTTCTTTAGTACACCAAAAGCTCCTTCTCACTGAGCCCTTCAGTAAAAGGAGACATAGAAGCCAAAAAAATAACTGGAATTGTTTACAGTCATATCAGGATTGAACTGAGAACTCTGAAAAGTGAAATTATTCTGGTTAGGAGAGATTATTTCTTTACAGTGTGGGTATTATGGAAGTATTGTTCAGGGGAGATGATAGTTTTCTCCTTTGGGATATTTGCAGCTGGGTTGGAGAAGAGAGCAGAGAGGTGAGTGTTGGATTACTGAGCGTTGGATGTGAGCTCAGCAGCAGTGCAGGATCGGTGCCATGTGCAGCTGAACCAGCACTGCTTTGCCATTTGCAGCAGGTCTGTATCTTTAATTAGACTCACAGACAAGTAATGCTGCATGAATTTGCATCCCAACAGTTGCATTCCAGGCTGGGATTTGAAGTGCAAACAGAAACTGGCAGCTGCTTCATGGACTATTTGAATACAAGGTTATATTCAGGATTTTCCTTCAGCACCGAGTATGGGTATAAATATTCTTATGCATCAGGATTAATACATCCCTCATTAGTTGCACATGTCTAAATCCTCTTTGCACTGAGATACTTACAGGGTGGGTTTAGTTATTCTTAGGGTTGATCCTTCAGCAAAAAAATGTATGACAGGGTTTAATAGTTGTACACTTGCTACTGCTAAGCCCTGCTATTAAATATACTTCTAATTTCCATTTGGTGAGTATATGCAGTTTGTCTTCATAGCTGTGGTTGTAGGAACAGGTTTGTATTTTTCTTTAGCTAATGTTTCCAAAATGAGTTTTGTGTCATCAGCAGAGAATTTTACAGCTGAATTTCTTCCTCATTCTATAGCCTGCATGTGGCAGGAGGTTTTTTTGGAGAGCAGCAGCTCAATGATCTTCTCCTTCTAAAATGCTTCTGGAAATTCCCTGTTTGATTCATACACTTGTAAATTTAGATTCTGTTTGTCACACACAAATAATGTTGAATTCTCTAGTCCCTCATAGGAATATCTGACTCTTAGAGGTATTTATTCTGCTGGTTTGGAATGACAGAGATCTGCACAAACAACAGTTTGTTCTTCCCAGAACAGTGTGTGATGCCTTTGTCTGCAGAGAGATGGTGTCTCTCTCTCTAGGAATAGGCATGAACTGGAGTATTACATCCGTGTGTTTGTGAGATGCAGGGAAACAGGGATTCATGGTGTTAAGGGATTCATGCTTTTGCGTCCTGGTCTTGGCACAAAACACACTTTTATCTCTTACCAAGAAGTGAATCAGCCTCATCACTGGTCAGAATGACCACAAGGCTTGGAGTCGTGTAGTCGAGACCTACATTTTGGGGCTTGGGATCAACTGGTGAGACACGGTGAGGTACCAGCAGCAGCATAAGCAGAACAGGCTGTGGTTCAGGAGCTTTGCTGGACGTTGTGGGTTGCACCCCCACCTCTGGAAGGGAAAATTCCTGTTGGAAACGCAGCGGTGGCCGTGATCAATAAATAGCCGGCAGGTGGCGCCCGAGAACACCGAGTGCCGCACCCTGTCTTGGCTCGGCGTCACCCGGTGCAGCTCCCAAGGACCTCCATGGGGGATGTCTCCTGGAATTCAATCGTACAGCAACAAGTAATGCACCAAAGCGGCACCCACCCATTGCTCCGTTAAAAACCGAAGCTGTGTGGAGGCTGGTTGCAGTGCCAGTGACAGGGACAGACAAGCACTGCAGGATTCAGAGGGTAATGCCCATGGCAGGAGGGAAAAAAAACCCCTCCTTCCAGATGTGGATTTATTAAGTAGTGACCTGTCTGAAACAAATTCACATGCAGATAAACCCCTTGTAAAACCTTGCAGAAGGCCAGGCCATTGCAAATAAATAATTGCTTGAGTGGGTGTAATAGGGATGGCATGTCAGGAATGATTTTTTTTCTTAGTCATGTTTTACAACATGTGTTCAAGTATTTCTTTGCTCTCATAAATATTGGAGAGAATAAGATGGGAGCCTAGATGGTGGAGCTTTCCTCTCTTGCTCTCAGCACTCAGGTGAAAACACAGAGGGATTAAAGATGGATTAAATAAGCATTCTTGAGGGAGTAGAGAACTCTGGGAACAGTGCTCTGGCCTATTAATTGTGAAGGATGCAAAAAACTGCCTGGCCCTTTTCTGGTTGGAAAGGGACGATATTTGTATTGGGTTTTGTCTCATGTACAGCTTGGTTTGGTTTTGTTGGATTGGATGATTATTTTTCCCCTTGTATCTTTCTTTTTAACTGTTTCATGGTATCCAATGTGTCTGCACAGTTCTGTTCAAGTGTCCTTTCCCTGGTGTGTCCCAAATGCCTTAAAATGTTGGCAGGACTGAAAATAAAACTGTGACACATAAATGAATACTAAAACTGTCATGTAATGCCAACTTGTCAAGATACAAAAATTTACTTTTAGGCAATTTATTCTGTATGGAGTTCTCTGCCTGATTGTTTTGCAACTTTATTGTTGACTTCAATGGGAAGGGAGCAAGGCCATGCTATGAATATACTTCATGTGCCTATTTTGATTTAATCTTATATATTTGATAGATGATGGGTGTGGAGGAGAGTCAGAGCATGTAATTATTATGTGTTAATTAGTGCCCTAAAGCTATATTTAATTAAACCTTTAATAGCAACAGATTACAAATATTACTGGGAAATAAATTCCTCTTTGTGAAACAGGGCCATTGTAGTGCAGCCTAACTACAAACCCACAGACTGACAGCTTGCACCATCCAACTCTGATTTTTCTGTGGGGAAAGATAAGAACACGGGTAACGAAGGGCACAGTGTCAGTGTCACCCTTTTAGCAGCTGAATCTATTCTGTCTGTCTCCTGCCAAACAGCCTATTAAACCTTTTAGCATTATGCTGTCTGTGACAGTAGGAGTTGGTCCCATTTATACTAATAGCTTTACTGAGAGAGTAGCAGGAATACCCTTCAATAGTCCTACAGATAAAATACAGAGTACATAGAACAGAAGTTGCTTAAAATATGTTGTTTTCAGTGTATTGTAGAATATGTGTTACCTACCTAAGGATGTTTAACACATAGCCTAGATGGCTTGTCACTGAAGTTCTACATAGGATTGAAAGTATGAAACTGTGTCTATAATTTCCATTTATTCTATGGCTTCTGTTGAACTATTTGACCCTTTGCAAGCCCCTTTGTCTCTTTTCTTCCATGTGTCCTCTTTAATTCTCAGTATAGTTCAGGATGGCACAAAGAAAATGTGCCAAGCTGAGCAGAAGTCCATTCCTAACACCTGTCAAAAACATTTTCTCAGCCTTGCTGCACTTCAAAGCAACAATGTTATCCTTTCCTAAGGTTTGCTTCCTTGCTTAGCCGTAGTTCAGAAATTCAGTATGCCATTTGCTTATGCACCGTGGCTTGTTTCACAGAAAAAGCTACTTTTTTGTGGTGATGCTAGTTAAGAACCCAAATTTGGTTTGGTTTCCCAAAGTACAAATATTGTTAGAGGTTTCTGAGTTATAGTACTGCTTAGAAACAGATCTCAATGACTTTCATCCCACTCAGCTGGGACTCTGAGTTCTGTGAAGTTGCAATGTGCAAGACACTGAAGGAATGGACAAAGACTGAACTCTTGTTCATGATATCACATGGTGCTGATCCAAAAACCTAATCAAACAAAAAGAAGGCTAAGGTAGATGTGTAGCCAGTGAATATTTAGTCAAAATTTAAAATAAAACTGTGGCAGTAAAACCCCTCAGATCCTATGGAAAATGTTGCCGCTCATTGAGCACACTTGGAAGAAAAAGCTTCTAAGATTTCTGGAGTCACTGGCAGAGGCCTCCTGCTGGAGACTGTTTGAGCATATTATTCCATGAACAAAGACAACCCTCAGCCTCAGCAAGACAGACCTGTGCTCTAGATTAACAGGACAATCAAATAAAAAATTAATAATTGGCAGTGAGGTGAGCAGAGAGGGAAAACTGCCCTGATTTGCCTATGCAAATGCATTACCTCCCTGCTGGGTACATGTACTGTGGGAAAGAGCTCAGCAAACCCACACTGGGATTTCTCCCGTCCACACTCGTGCTGACACGCTATGCAAATGTTTACATTCCCACATGTTTACTCTGTGCATTTCCCTTCTCTTTGGCTCTCTCCCCAAATTATTAAATAATTAAACAGTTTATTTCCTGCAAAGATCTGTTGGCCAGTAAGTTTATTTCCAACTTTGCTATTGACCAGGGTTGTAATTTCTGCAAATTGTGGCGTAAAGCAGTGTTTCTATTTCATGGTCCGGTTTGGTTTTCTTGTTCAGTGTTTACAAAGGTACTGCTGCTGTGCTGTGAATATCCATTTTTTGGTGTCTTTCTGGTTAAATGAAGTTTTCCTCTGTCAGGCTTTCAAGTCACCAGATGCTAGTGAGGCAGGCTGAGAGGTCTAAGCTGATAGAAGATTTTGTCCCCAAAGCTGCAGTCTGGGGAAACCTCCAGTAAATTCCTGGTCCCCATATGCTGTTGTATGGAACAACATGTGGTGTCCTGCTGTCCTTTCCAGGGAAACAGTGTTTGGGAGGGGGAGCTCTGTCTGCCACGAAGATGGATGAATTCATTTTTGCAGGGTTTTGTACACAGCTATTGGTATCACTTCCAGACTCTGGTTTCTGTGTAGAATCAACTGATCATGAGACTTTCAGGGGGAAAAGAGCATCAGAAGAGAGAAAATCAGTGTTTCATCCACTAGATGCTCTTCAAGGGAAGAAGATATGCAAATTCCTTTGGATTTCTTTATAGCAGACTGCAGTTACAGCACACACAGCACACTGCTGCAGGCTGTGTCCCCACTCAGCCCATTGCTCCTTGACGGGCACTGCCATAAAACCTCAGAATATTTACAGAGCTGCCATAGTGTTTGTGTCTCACACATGCAGTAGATTTGGCCTTCATTTTCAGAATTTTCTTATGCCACTGAAGGTTTCTTCCTTTGGGTTTACTGAGCAGAGATCTCCCAGCTCCTCCTTAAAGCCTTCCTGCTGAGGCCGCACCGTTTTCTGTTAGGTAATTGAGGTTATTGTAACACATTACTTGAGGGGCATACAAGAGAACAGACTTCATCTGATATTCCAAAATAAATGCTGACACAGTTTTTCAGTTAAAAAAAGTTTGTCAGAATATTTTAGAAACTAACAATTAGATGCTAATATTTCTAGACTAACAGGAATAGAAATCAGAATTAATGAGTTCTCTGCAGGTACATCTGTCACATATTTAATGATATGAGGCATATTTCATGCTCACAGCACTCTGCCAACATTATGCAACCCTTGTAATAACTCTCTGCAGTAAATACCAATCTTGCTTTGCTGCTAGAGAAAATGAAACTTAGTTCCAGGCATGACACCCTGAGCCTTTAAGAGTGTCTCCCCCTAAAGTCAGTGAATGTAGGTGTTACCTGGACTGTCTGTGGGCTTGAGGGGATTATTTATGACTGCAAATGTCCTTGTCTAAGTCCTGTGCACAGCGTGGAAGCTCTGGCTGCCATCACTCTGCATGGCCTGGTTGGGTGCATCAGTTGCTGAAGCCCCAGACACAGAGAAGCAGCAATTTCCAAACATACCTGTTGAGCTGCTTGTGACTCCTGGGATGGAGGAGCTAAATGCTAAATAAATACATTTGCTTGCAGAACAAAGTTTAACCTGAAACAACATTGTCAAGTTTTCAGTGGGTGGCAATTAAAAGACTTGATTTGTCTCTGGTACTGTTCTGTCCTGTGTAAAATTACCATAATAATTGCACCTATCTTAGAAGAAACTGAAAGGATAAATATTTCCCTAGTGCTGAGAGAGACAGTGTTAATCTAATAGAAATATGTCTTAATCTTTCTTATGATAGAATAAGAGTACCAAACTAATGTGCCAGGCACTGCTGTCCTTGATAGGTCACAATCACTGACAGAGGCAAACTGTGTTCATTCCAAATAAACTGAGAGACACTGGGCTCTTCCAGTCTTTCCATAATTTACAATATGGCCATAAACAAATTGCATCTGTGGTTCATTGAACCTGAAGTTCCTAAAAGAGCTTACTCATAATTGGAAATTTGTTTCAAATTATCTGCTTTTTACTCATTTGGCTCACTCTCATTTTTAGTCACAAGTAGTATAACTGTTATGAGTATTAGTAGTTTTTGAGGTAAAAGTTAAATATAAGAAACACAGGCATGATAGTTCCAACAGCTGCTACAGTTGTGCCTGAGGTATTGGTGTTGGCAGGCATTGAATTCACTTCCTCAAACCAGAAAAGCTACTCCCAATTGCTCTGAGAATGATCCTGGGAGATGTTCATGGGTTTGGGGTTTTTTTTAACTACCACATTTCAGGACAGGATAATTCTGTCTGTGACAGACATTTTCAGACACAGAGGGAGACCTAAAACAGAAGCTTTAATTTGGATCCTAACTTCTCTTGTATCTAGGGGTGATTTGAAGGTCTATGGGAATCCCATTTAAAAGCTTAATTTCTAAAGTTCAGTTTTAATTCTGAATTTTTCCTGGGCTAGAAATAAGGAGGATTTTTTTCCACCTGGATCCCTGGTATGTGTTGTGTCTTTGACATCACTCTTGGTGGCATTGACAGAACAGAAAAACTTTCATATTGTCCTTTAAGGGAATCTCCATTTACCCTGTGTGATAAAAAATTTTCTCATGAACACAGACTGTGCCTTATAATTTTATTCTTGAACTATATGTGAGAAATTGTTCCTTATCCTGGGAAATGGAGACTGCACTACATGGAAGTATTTTGGTTTCCAGAAATATGTCCTGCTGCACATGAGTTATGAGGCTTCCCTGCCACAGTGCTAACACACCTGGCAAGCTCTGTGGTAACGCTGCTTTTCCCTTCCTTTCTGGTGCATCAGAACATTTGTTTTGTGCCTGTGCTTTAAGATTGGTCTCTTCCTGCAAACCAGCATCCAGCCAAAAGGATCTCTTCGCACATGGATCATCTTGGCTACTCCCTAGGAACCTCCCAAGCATATATTAGTGACCAAAATTACCCAGCAGCACTCATTATTAGTTCCCTCACAAGGGCTTTTCAAGAATATCTTCTTTTTTAAGGATGTAGAAATAAGAGTTGTTGATAAGAACTGTTGATGCCTCGCCACTGTTAGTGTCTCTGGACTAAAGAAACCAGTGTACTTCTGTTGCTGTTCTTTTGCTCTGTTATTGAGCTTTAGCATCCAGAATGGCTGTTTTTAAAAAGGAATGGCAAATCCAGGGTGATGTAATCCCAACAGGACAGTCCTGATAACTGCAGGCTGAATGCATGGGCTTGGACAAGTGGTGGCTTTTCCCCTCAGGCCAGGTCTGCACTGGAAATTGCAGTGTGGCTTCCAGGGATCCAACCTGACCCTGAACTATACTGTCCAGAAACAGGGGAAAGTAGCCCATAGCAGACTCTCCTCAGGATTGCTGCAGCCAGGGAACTTCCAGGGCTAAGTCAAACAACCTGGGCTTGTTTAAAACTAGTTTTGGTTTCTATGAATTGTATCTCAGGCTTCAGTAAAGATCCATCCAGTTCAGGTTTTCCCACTTCAATCTAGAGAAAATACTCCACGTGCTATAGGAAAAGCTTTGTCAGTTGTGAATAACAAATGCTGGGTGGGGGCCAGTAATTTTTGTAGAATGTCTTTAAGCGCTGCACAAACATCAGCAACTAGGCAAGAAAAGATGCTGAAGTAGAAGGGGATCATGGCTCGGGTCCATTCTCTATCTAAAAGGGATGTTGAAACTGCATCAAAATAACAATAATTCTGCTTTGACACTACTAAAATAAATTCCTGAGAATGAGGTATGAGAAAAAAGGATGAGTTTAATTCTTTTGATGTAATCTGTGAAGTTTAATTGGATATCCAGTTTTAAATCCAGTTATGTTTGCATGTGGCTTTAGCACTGCCTCTTAATTCAAGAGGCCATGTGACTATGTTATTCTCGCACAGACTGCCCTGCAAACGCCTGTAAAGTTGAAATGCCCATCAGAAATATTAATTAGTTTTCTTTTTGACCTTTGTTATTTTATTCCTGAAAATTTGTTTACTAACAATCTACAAAATGTGAGTCAGCTTCACTTAAAAAACAAGAAGAATATACAAAGTTGAGTCAGCCTGATTGTTCCTTCCTTTTTCTCAAAACTGAACCTCAGGGAGGTCTCAGAGGAGGTCTCTCCTGCCTTCTTATTTTACTGAAGAAATGTTGCACCTTGCATATAATTCCAGTTTGTAAGGATTTAAATTGTAGACAGAGTGAACTAAACTGTCCAGTGTTCAGCCGCCTGTGCTGTTCCTGATCCCAGTTTGTGTCCTTTTAGGCCCCACTAGGATCACTTGCATATTGGTCATTGTCTCAGCTTCTCGTTGAAGTCAAATGTGAATAATGATGAGTTGGGATCCCAGAGCAAGGGCTATGTTTTCCTGCTGTGCAGTTCATGTTTCACTATGAGTCATGTTTAAACAGGTTCAGCAGCTGTGCATGTTAGATTGTTCTAAAGGCATGTTATTTTCATGTAAAGGGAGATGGAAAGGCAGAGTCTGAAATAAATCCAGGTTGATAAATATCAGCTGTGCTAATTTTAGCTAGAATTAAAGATTTGCATTTGAGCCTGTGGATGGTTTGGGAACACCATGGAGAGTTGTTTCTCCAGTTTTGATTCCTGTTGTTTTGTATGCCCAACTTTTGGTTGAAAGGAATCAGTCCCTTCCAAACTGGCAAGAACAAGGTGTGAACGTGTGGACCTGGCCATCTCCATTTAACTACTTTGGCACAGATGTTTGCAATAGCCCCCAGCTATAGCCAAACTTCCACCCACCTTTTTGATTTCACTAGGATTTGATTCTGGGAATCACATCTGCACATCCATACTACCAGCTCTCTGTAGCAGCCAGGTACACAGGCACACACTGCACAAATTAATAGTGCATCCTGTGTTCCAGTTCATCTTTCTCCTCTGAGTTCCTCTGTCTCCTATTGTCAGTTATCTCTATTATATATTTCATAATTGGGCAGCTCATGCATAAAAGATCCTATTGATCAGCCATGATGTGAAGAAGTGCTGTTCAGACTTGGCATGGAGTTAAGCAGAAGTCAAATCAAGGACAGGGCTGGCAAGTGTTCAGGCTCAGGCACCACAATGCTGAAATCTGCATTTATTCTAATCTGTTCAGATACGATTTCTGCAATGCAGCCAGTGGCTAAGGCTGACCTTAAATCCAAAGAATCCTTGGCTGTTGGTCTGTTTCCAAAGGCTTAATCACTTTTGGTCTTGAATTTCTTTTGTTCCTCCTTGTGCCTCCACAGAATGTAATGATATTTCTATGGCTCTGTTAGTTTTCCTGAAGCTGTCCTTCAAATTACTTATCAATTATTAGTATTTTTGCAAATTTTTTAAAAGTAATAATTTCCCTTAATCCTACTTCTGCAGCAATGTTTCAGCTGACATGCAAGCACACTTGGAATTGCATCAGGGCTGCTCTGTGAGTCCAGAGGCAGGACCCAGTGTGGCACAAGGCACTCCTCCAAAGAGCCTGAGCTGAACACAGCCACTGCTTTTCTCCCTGTGGTTTAAATCCAGCCCTGTCAGACCACAGATCAGCAGCTGAGTGAGTGTGATGCAGTGTGTTACAAATCTTATGATGGGAACAAAGAGGGAGAAGTAAGAAACAAGCAGTGCTGCCCCAAGTCCCCATCTGTGATTTCTCTAGGTGACCTGGCAATGCTTTATTTTATTTTAATAGGAGAAATCTGTAATAGGTGGAATCAACTCTGTGCAGGCAAGACATTTTATCCCTTTTTGCTCACTTCCTGCATAACGTCCTTGCATTAATCTCAAGAGAACAGCTGCCTTCTGCACTGGGGAGGAAGTTACCATAGGTAGGACTGGGGTAACCAGGTTCCTGACCTCATTTTCAGTGCCTTCATCTTCTAAGACCTGGTTTCAGCAATTACTGATCAAAGTCCTGCAGGTGGGTAGTGCTGGCACTGTCTGAGTGCATACAGAGTTGTAAAAGATTTTGGGATCTCTAGAAATTTAGGGGCTTCAAATTCAAGAAACTCTACAAGGTACATCTGAGTTAGAATTCTTCTGAGGGAGGTGATTCTCCCCCTCTACTCTGTTCTTGTGACACCCCACCTGGAATATATCTCTGGTGCCCCCAACCTGAGAAAAACATGGAACTGCTGGAGAAAGTCCAAAGGAGGCCACAAAGTTGATAAGAGGATTGGAACATCTCACCTCTGGAGATCTCCCAGCACCTTCCAGGATCTGCAGGGGCCTACAAGGGAGAGAGAGTGGGACACTTCCTCAGGATCTGGAGTGGCAGGATGAAGGGGAATGGCTTCAAACTGAAAGAGGGGAAATTCAGATACACAGAAGGAATTCTTCTCTCTGAGGGTGGGGAGGTGCTGGTACAGGTTGCCCAGAGAAGCTGTGGCTGCCCCATCCCTGGCAGTGTCCACAGCCAGGTTGGCCAGGGCTTGGAGCAACTGGGGATACTGGAATGTGTCCCTGCCCATGGCAGGGGTAGAACAAGATGATATCTAAGATCACTTCCAACCCAAACCATTCTATGATTCTCTATAATTCTAATATTTATATATTTATTTCAGGGACAACAAGGTGCACCTTATCAGTTACATGCTCTTCCAGATGAAAAACAAAACAACCCAAAACCCAACCCTCTAAATACTCTAAGTATTCCTTTTTTACTTATCATCATGACAGTGTGTTTTTCCCTTTGACTTATTTCCTGGAAACAGCTGAATCATTTCTTGTTTAAAAGCTCTCCAAAATTTGCAGCCAATTGCATGGAAAATTTTGACACAGAGGATTGTAAAAAGCTCAAGTCAGATTGTTTTAATGGCGAGTGGCAGGAATGTTCACAGTATGGAAATGTAGGAGCCCAGAGTGTAATCCATACATATGTAAACAGAACTGTAATGTTAGATCATCCAGGGGAATAGAAGAGGAAAAACTTTTCTTCTGTTAAAGGAATGCAAAAGATTTTAATGCAATCATTTTCCACTACTGGTGATTGTGTTCCTGTGGGTAAGCAAGGCCAGCACATTAGATTTGCAAGTGTTACGGAAATCTGACCTTTCCTGTTAATCTGAACGACATGACTGGCTTTGGTTTCATCCGAAGTGTAGATGTGTATCTTAGCACGGCGGCTCGAGCTTTTCTGGTTGTGGCAGACACTGTTTAGCCACAAGCTGAGGTTCCCTATCACAGCTCAGTGAGATTCCGCAGGACAAAGGCTGTGTAAATTGAATTACACTAACACCACCTATGGATTTAGGGCTAGGCCATTTGCATTACAAATGCCCTTACAGTGTGCATGCCTTACACTCACCAATTAGGCTTTCTTCTCAACCCTCTTGGTCCTTCCTAAAAAGAGGGAAGTTTTTTTCTTTCCTGATGGAGTTGCAAAGAAAAGCTGCTAATGAAGGACTGATGAATGGTCTGATTGTGTTGCTGTTTGTGTAGTTTCACCTTCATTTGCATCAGTACCAGGCACAGATCCCGAGGCTCATTTTTCACTTTTCAGTACTCCTCTTCTTAGGCCCCTGCCTGCACTAGGACCAACCAAACAAGCACATTTATCTTTGCCTCCTGGAACAAGGACTCGGAATATTTCCCTTCGTACATCCCAGAAGCCTCTACGTGGTGGGATGAGACCTCTCCCCAGCACATCTGTGTTCTGTTGCAGGTTGATTTGGAAATCTGACACCAGCTGGAGCGACACAAAATGTACTGGGAACCGTCACTGCTTTCCCTCGGGAACACTTAATGCATCATCTCTAAGCGCGTCTCCATTTCCTGCTCCAAGGAATGGATCTCCTATTTAGTATCTTTTTCCAGCAGCTCCCACAGCGTGTTTGACACTGTAAAATAATTCCTCACACTTCCAGCAGCAGAGGAAGCACACAAACAGCGTGTCAAATCGCTTACATAGAACACCCCTAAATGATCCAAACAAAAGTCTGAGTCAATTCCACAAACCGTGGACCAATCCCTCTCTTCCTGTAGGAGCAAATGAGTACACACAAGCCACGTTTGACAAGTGACTCTTCAGTTCTGGAGTTCTTTGGTTCTTCCTATTTTTCCTGTCATTTTGAAAACATAGCGACTGCCAAAAAATAATGATTTTCTTTTTAAAGAAGAAGAAAAAGAGAACGAAAGAATGTGGCCCTTTGTTTTCTATATCTGTTCAGGGAACAAGCTTCATTGATTGAATGCCAGGAAGAGGATAATGCATTCTCCCATTAGGCTTGTTTGCATCTTTTTCCAGGATGACAGTTTAAGTCTGCTGGCTACAGATGGCCTTTGACAACTGACAACACTCGCTGTTATGCCAGTGCATGACTTCATCTGTGTGACACTGCATGTGACCGCAGCTTTCTTCCTCTTTGCTTGCAGGAACTATTCTCCATTTCAGGAGCACCAGAAGAACTGAGGTTTCCCTTGCCAGAACCAGAAGCCTAAAACTTCCCTGCAGGCACTGGAAAAACAGTATTGTTGGAATGTTGTTGTTTGCTTGGGGCTTTAACTGCAAAGTCTGAAGTTAAGAGGCCAAATTTGGTAAACTTGCAATACTTTTTTGAATAGACATATTTCAATACTGGTAAGGCCCACATGGACATTTCAGAGTGTGCCCCACTCCAGAGTGCTTCCCAGAGGGACACCAAGCTTTGCAGCTTGCTCCAGAGGTGCAAAGCCTGCAGACCTGTGCTGGAATTTGGAGGAGTTTTTGTCTTCTCCTAATCTTGGCAACCTTAGGGAATGCTGCAAGTTGAATGAATGAAGTCATCCATCATCTAGTAACTGGAGTAAGTTGAACTCATTCCCGTTCTGTCTTTTGCTTCAGAAGCAGGAAAAAATCAGGCTTATATTCTAGACTTTTCTTTTGCCACTTTCAAGCACAGGTCACAGATTGATTTATGGTTAGTAGCTATTACCTTGTCCTAATTTTTGTTATAACTGTTTGATCTAAACTTGGTTCTCAGGCCTGTTCTAAAACATGTAATTTACTACTGGATTTTTTGGAAGAAAAAAAAAAGGAAAAATACTTTTATCTTTTCTTCAACATTTTTTCTGTTTGTTTCTCTGGGCAAATAGAGGGCTGAGATAACACACAGTGGTGTGGTTCACATACACTATATACAGGTGCTGTTGAAGTAGTCCATCATAGCCCTAGATTGGGGATGAAATTTAGCAAATACTGGGCCTCATGTCAGAAGATGACAGCCAAAGAGTTAAATAGAGACAAAAATACTAGAAGCAGTATTCTTCATCCTTTTTTTAAGTTGTAATGGAACTCAGGAAGCCTCCTCCGAACTATATGGCACAAGCATTTCAAAGTCTTCATGTTAGTAATTCAGTTTTAGCAAATATCTGGGGAACAATGAAGAGTGTATATAATGACCTCTGTTTCTTCAAAGAAGATCTCAAAGATGATCCTATCTCCACCGTGGAGCCACATTCCTGTGAAAATGCCATGGCCATGAGTATGTGATCCATGCTAACAAATAGGGAAATGAATGTGTTTAGCTGAAAATTTATTTTCTTTGAGTGATTGTGTCGTTGAGTTTGGCCCACTGTCAAAAACGGTGGGCAGCCTAGGAGGCAAATAAAAACTGACATCCCAAAAGTTGCTTGGAATTCGTGAAGAGAGGCCTGCATTTGCAGAGCATAAGTAAATTCCATAACAGTTTCCAAAGGCAGTTTATTAAAATAAAATTTAACTGTCCCAGATACCTAAAATATCTTAATTAGAGGGGAGTTTAGGGAAAAAACCAACATTCTGAGAAGCTGATTCTCTCTCCATTTTGCAGGCAGGCCAAAGAAGCCCTTGTGTCTTGAATAAGTCACAGAATAGGTCTGTGACTCTTCAGAGGATAACTTCTCCAAGTATCACTGGTAAAATAATGTGTTCCCCACATCCTGCTAAGAATGAGTGGGACAGATGCTGCAGATTGAACTTTGACACTTTTATCTCGTCTGGTCAGATGGTAATCTAAGGGATGACAAAACAGAGAAATAACATTAATAAAAAGAATTTCTATCCCACTTCCTTTAGTCATGTGGTGGATGTGTTGGATGAACAGTCAGGGTCACATCCAGCAGGCTGGAAGTGCTGAGTTATAGTTCCTGTTCTGTTCTGAAATCCATCACCTCTTCTATCAGGCAATGATTGATGTCTTCAAGCTGGCAGGCACACGGCCATCTAAATGTCACCTCTGCTGTGATGTTCCAACCACCCTTTTCACAGATTTAGCTACCAAAATATTAATATTATTCTTATGGAGTTTCCTGACGCAACACCACTTCCAAAAGACCTTGGATCAAACAAATTGATTGCTCCTTCTGCCCTTGGTTCTTGCCACAGTGGATGAATCTGCTTTTTTGTTTTGAGACTTCAGAATGTGTGAATTTTCCCCTTGTTCAGGCTGATCTTTCTCTATCTGGTGATGTGAAGCTGAGCCCTTGGAAAGGACAGGAAGAATAGCAGCAGTTTGGCTCTGAGCAATCACTTTGGCTGACAGTCTGGGAGAGAACAGTCTGTTGACTGGCAGTGATATAAATATTCAGGGCTGGATTGACAGTATGCAGGACATAAGCCTGCTGGGAACAGTGAAATTGAGACATGACTTCTTTCCTGCTTTTGTGCTCCTTTGTGAAGGCATGAAGGTGTCCAGCAACAAGTTTCTTTCCTTCCCCAAAATAAGCTGTTAGAGGACAAATGGAACTGAGCGGCGAGGAATTGTTGATATTGTTTTCTACTTGGTTTCAAGTTCTGCAAACAAAGCTAGAGCTGGTAAGTGAATATTGCTTAGCCTGGGTGGCTGAACCTTCCCAAAAGTGCGGAGTCTTAAGGCTGTTCTTGCTTCTCCTCAGCTAAAGAGGGGCTGGTGAATGACAGAGTACTTCAGTGTTGGCTACACGGGGCCATTTTATTGCTGTAATTCACCTCATTACCTATCAATTTGAGGCTTGATGCAAAAGATAATGAGTTTTGGTGACAGAGAAGAAATAGGTCTCTGTAATAGTTAGGGGTCGCATTTAAAATCTGATTAACGTGGTGACGAAGTACTGAGGAATGTTATTTGTGGTCAAAAGTGCCAAAGAGATCAATGGTTCTACTTCAAGATGTAACCATTAAGAAAAAAACCACTTTAGATGGCTTTCTAGTATGCTTGTTTCCTGAATGTTAAACTGATCATTAGAGCCCTTTTCAACTTGTCCACTCATGGATCAGGTAAAACCAGTATGATTATTCAGAAGCACTCATCATATTCAGGTGAGATGAATATGAGTGCTAAGCTATAGAGCTGCAGTCCTGCTTATCAACAGACATAAAACTGCATCAGGTCTAAGATTTTTCCCAATAATGTAGCTAGGACCTTGAATATTTAACTGTATTGTGGAGTTGCGTGCGAAGCAGAACCATTTAATCTCTGTACTTACATTTATGCCCTTTATTTTCTCTCTTCCTTTGGGGCATTTTTGTGTACACAGCAGGAACACACCTGAGATGGACTCTGAAAATTGTTGTATGATCTGTAGGCAAAGAGTATAGCAGGGGAAAAGCATGAAAGGAAAACTTCCAGATCGTGAAAGAGAACCAAGACTGACTTTCTGCATTGTTCTTATTGACACATGCTGTTTCTGCTTCACATTCTTACATTGCTGAGAAACCCTGTCATCTGCAAACAAAACCAGCTCCTGCAGGATAGAGTGTGTGCAGAATGTAAAGAGGGAGGTGTCTGTAGGCAGCCTACAAAAGCTTGCCACATTGCTTCCATGCACACAAAAAGTTCCTTACTTTTTGGCACCAGACTCACCACCCTGACAGGCAACTTTTCTGCACTTAATGTATTTTATGTCAGGAAGTTTTTCTGAAGACTTGTCTCCCATATTCTTAAGTAGTAAATGTAAAGCTGGTATTAAGTTATGCATTATGATCCAAAGTATTGGTCAATGTTGTATTGAAATTACAGCATGTGGAATTACAGCATGTAATTTTCACCAGGAACACCCATCTCAGGGTTTGTGGCTATTTCTCCACACCATTGAAAAGAGAGGTCATGTTAGTACTAGATTTGGTCAATTCTTGCAGAGTATCTCTAGATCAGATTTTATTGATGACAGAATTTGATGCTGTAGTATCTTTAATAGTTTGGTCTCTGTCCATTTTTGTGTGTCCTGCCATTCCTTTATCAACCCTCAGGATGAAAAAAAGAGGCTTAGTTGTGGATTCCTTTCTGAGCTGTTCATCAGCATTTACCCACTGAGGGCCAAAACTGTCCTTGGATATTTAGAAGTGTAGCTCTAACTAGGAAATGCTGAGACTCTAAAATAAAAATGTATTCCCAGTGGTGGAACTACTGAACATTTTCTCGGGCAAAAGCTGCTTAGTCAGACAGCCTGAGAGCAATGGCCTGGCTGCATTCAAGATCCCTACGGGAAGACACTCGTGGTAATGAAGCCTTGTCACCAGGAAGCTGGTGGTAGCAGATGGCAGTGCACAGGCTGGGCCAGGGGTCTCCTCACATTCCAGTTCCTCATTATATCTGCACGGGGCTTCTCTCCTTAATAGGGGAGTTGGAGCTGGGCTTAATGGGCTCTGACTAATGACTAAAAAGGGGAAAAGATGAAGAATTAGCTCCTTTGTGATTTTCCTTTCTTTCTTTCACCCATCTTTGACAGGCTGTAAATGGATTTTCTGTAGCTGCTACGTTTCACTGGGGAAAATGAGCAGGGTGCGTGTTTTTAGATGATTAGTCATTATCTGTAGGGTTTGTGCTCAGCCCTTGCGCTGCACCCCTGTGAGACCAAGGAGGTCTTTAAGTTTTCAAGTGAGAATTCCTACTGGGGTGTTGATGGGGAAAAAATTGCCTAAATTCTGTTCATGCCCAAGGCAGTAACAAGACCTGTCTGACCTCACAGCTTGTGACTGAAGCGGGCTCTGGGCAAGCATGTGACTACCTGGCTCCTCTTTAGGAGCTGCATCTGTGCCACTAAATGTGTCAGCACCAGTGGGGAGAGAAAAGACTCCATTGTCTCCATTGCCTCAGCCCACTCTCTGCCTTTTAGAAGGCTTCAGATTTCCAGATATGCATGTATATGTTCAACACAGCTTTTTCTTGATAAGGTTAAGAAATATAAATGTTTATTCTTCAGGCTTAGCATGTAATTCCAACTTCTAGGAAAACTCTGTGGAGTGAATTCCCTGATGCCCCATGTTTGTGCTCTGCTTGCAGAGAGCTTGACATATGCCATGTCACGGCATTTGTAGGAAGTGTTTGTTGGATCAGTACTTCACTGTTGCAGTCATGAAAAAACAATGAGGGAGATTCATGAGCTGAGAATATCGCTGTCTGTATAGGGAAAAACCAAAACCAAAACTTAGTAATCAATCTATAATCCAACTAGAAAAACGTGCTGTCTGTGTGAATATGTCTTAGGTGAGGCTGTAAGACAGGAAAGGAAAAACCTTTAATTAAGGCAAGCTTTTACAAAGCTGAATAATCTGAGAATATTTGGGCTTTTTTATCAAAGTACTTGGAGTCCCCAGAGAGATGCAGCCATCAGCTTCTTCCAAAAGCCCAGTATGGTTATGCCACTGCACTGTGCTGAAAGAGATTGCAGAGGTTATTTAGTGGGGATTCCCACTTGGGTGTTTGTGGGAAGAAATTGCGTAGTGCTGGGTTTTGGCAGGTGAAAACGTGTGAAGCACAATAGGGACTGGAAAAGAGAAACCTCTTTCACAGACAGGGAAGTACAGATAATTTAGGCTACAGATTTTGTCTTGGGACACCTGAATATTTGAGAGAACTTTACACAGCATGTTCCTTAGAGCTGACTGATATCCCGGTGTCTCTAGGACTTTTCACTACCATCTCAGTTGGCACTGAGTAAGAGATCCAGTCTTAAAACAAACAATTAATTGGCTTGGTTTAACAGGTAACACATGGAGATGTTACATTTCCAAAGGAAGGTGGGTGGCAGATAGAAAATGAATTCTGCTGTTTAATACTCTGGGAGTAAGCCAGAAAGAACAGTAAAGCCTGTCGCAGCTTAGAGTAGTGTCTTTTATGTG
This sequence comes from Illadopsis cleaveri, assembly GCA_013399915.1. NCBI lineage: Eukaryota > Metazoa > Chordata > Aves > Passeriformes > Timaliidae > Illadopsis > Illadopsis cleaveri. The sequence continues at coordinate 1,392,053 of VXBB01009993.1, read as the reverse complement.
TCTGCAAGGTGAGGAAGTCAAGCCATGAAGATTTAATGTCCGTAGAATTCAGGGGAAAGATTCCCTAAGGAGTTGAGGTAATCTGGAGACTAAGGCTGGCCCCTCACAGCTCTGTGTCCCCTTTAATATTCACCAGTGAATTTTATCACTGTTTCCCCAAATAAAAAAAAAAAATCAAAAAATATTTTTGTTTAAAAACCATAAAAAGATTAGAGGGTGTTTGAAGGAAGCAAGAATAACTATATTTCTCAAAAAGAGGAAGGGAATGAAGGCAGAGTTTTGAGGTGAGGTATGTACAATAGGAGGGTGTATGATTTGAGAAGAGGCTACTCCAGGCTTACTCCGGTGGCCTTTGCTCTGTTGGCATTTACAGTCCGTGGTTCTCCTTCTCCACGAGAAACAAGAGCAAGCCTGAAAAACACAGACACCTCCAGGAGGCAGTTACATTCAGCTGGCCTCAATGACACAGGGTAATTAACATAATTAACGTCTCCTTGTTTATGGTAGCTGAGGATCTGGCCAAAATAAGTACAGTGTGTAGCACGATTGTAATGTACCTTCAATTAACAAAAAAATTAGAAACACCTGTAATTGCGACTATATCCGGTCAATAACCAAAACAGACTCAGTCATTCATGTCTGTTTGAACTTCACCTGGAAGAAACAATAGCAGATTTTCTGACTCAGGTATGTAAAATGAAAGCTTTTGTTCAGCCATGAGACAAGACATTTGGATGTGGTAGATCACCCACACTTTGATAACATAAATAATGAAGTGGAAAAATGCTCTTAGTACCCACTAATTGGTTACAGTGGAAGTAAATTACCTTGGTTGAAAATTGCTTAATGGGCAACTTGAGATAGGTTTCCTTTGTTTGAGAGGTTTTTAGGTGTTTATTGTACTGTACAGATAACATAGCTTTGGTTGAAAGTTTTTAGCTTAAGTCAAAAGAGAAAGATCAAAGTTCTGGAAGAAAAAGCAGTCTGTTTCAGACAGGTTTTAATTGCATTTTGGAACAAGAAAAAGACAAAAATTATCTGTCTGCTGTTGGCGGACAGAGAGAAAGAAAAGAATGATCAATAGAGCGTGGAAATGAAAGAAGAATAATCGTAGACATGTCAGTGAAAATATTTTTTTTCAAACAGGAACTCAGTTTCAGCTGTCTCAGTTTACCCACTGGCTGCTCCCTTCGGTAGTTTCACTTTCCATGGCAGAACTTTCACTGATCATTTCTCCAGCTGGAAATTCCACATTTCTGCCTTCTCCCTAGAGAAAAATACTGAATATCTTACAGCCCAGGTAGTTGCTGTCTAGGCTATAAGGGGGAAAGGGACACTTACTGAGTTAATTTTTCTGCTCAGAAATCAGTGAAATAATTCTCTGCTTAACTTGCTGTGTGATTTTTTGTTGTGCTTGAGCAGGATTATGTCATGCTTTTGCATGACTGCTATGAATTAAATCTCTACCAAAGGTTTTATACATGAATCTGCTGTTTCTCTTTACCATAACGAATCTTCTGGAAGATCCCATTTGGAAAAAGTTGAAGTTGTGATATGTTTCAGTTATACTTCAGTACTCTCGGATTCCTGGGATCATACGGGGCTATTTCTGCAGTGCCTTGGGGCTGTACAGAAACAATGGGAGCAGGCACTCCGGCAAGTTCTCAGGGATAGTTCCTGAAATTCAGGTCCTCTCTTTGGAGCTAATTCTTTATGCACCTCAGTGTTGCTGTTAGGCAACACAGGCTTATTTCCTTGAGTAAAACTCACATGTGCAGGTGAGGCTTGTTGGGTATTTTTGGCTCCAGTGTAAACATGAAGCAATGTAAATCAAAGCGTGCTGTATATATTTTTATTGCTGTTGCAATCTTGTTGCTTCAGTACACAAACAGTAAAGTACAATTTAGGGGGACCTAGAAACTTAAGATTTACTGAAATATTTACCAGTGCAAAGGCCTTGGTATCTTTGTGATGATGTAAATTACTGCAGCTTAATGAAAGTATCTGCTGATGTATGAGGCCTGGAAACATTTCTGCATTTTTGAGGTCAGAGGATGGATATTTGGCATAAACTGTTCCATAAAAATTGAATGCAGATCACTGCCTGACAGCCTGGTTTACCCTGCATGTTTTAAAGACAATTGCAGGGGGTTTGTACTGAGTGCCATCATATTTTTGGCTGGAGTCTGCAGCTTTTATACACATGAATTATTTTATTTTTGTGAATACTTTTATTGAACTCTGCATGGAAATATTTTCAGTGTGGAGCCTCAGTGTAAATTCTTCAGAGGAGCAATTATTATGCCTATTTTTGGCTCTGGGCTCTGTTGTAGTAGGAATTATAATTTAAACACATATCAGAAATAGATTTGTAATAATTGAAGTGGCAAATACACTTTCTAAAATGTGCTTTGAGAAAGGACATATCACTTGCTAACCATTGAGAAGAAATTTACAGGAGTGAAAAAACAGTGGATCTATGTAGGCTGAGAGACAAAATCTGTCAGACTTGTCTGTGCCCTTGCATATGACTTGTCATGCTACAAGTATTTAGGAAAACAGAGATTAATTTTTTAACTGATTACATTTGAAAAGAAACTTATTGTCAGTGTTGTGGACCAGATAAAATCTGGCCTCAGTGCTTAGATTCCTGTGGATTTCTGTTGAAGTGCTTATGGTAAATCAGATATGGGCTTGACTGTCAACCATTTGTTGATCTTTTTTACAAGAGATGGAATTAAAATCTTGCTGTGATCAAGCAAATTTCTACTGAGGTTCCAGTCGTTCCAACTAATTTCAGATCATGCCAGCCATTGGCCTGTTTTTTTACATAATGGGATAGATTTTAGTTTTTGTATGGATACCTGGGAACACCCAGCTACATTCTGTCATTTGCCAAAAATTTTGAGCCAAATTTTCCATGTTAATTACTTATATCTGGATGAAGTTATAAACTCAGATTAGTACTTTACACTGCTGAGTAAGTTTCACCATTTTAGTAAGGAAATGTGCTATATTGTGTAAGATTTCCCACTGCAACAACTCTCTTACTGAAACCTTTCCTAACAGAGAAAATCTACTGACTCATTTTTTTCCTGAGCCATGGCAGTGTAGGTATTCAGAGACGGGCATCAGGTCTTGTAATTTATATTTTCGAACTGCTGTATAATGTCAAGGCCTTCAGCAGCATCTTTGTGTGCCAGGCTGGAGTTCACTTTGCGTGCCCAGCGCTAGAAATGCCGTGCTGATAAGCTGATGCACTTTTTATCTACTTTGGAGCCTGACTGACATCTCCAAACACTGTTGTATCTAAACAGCTTGAATATGTGACCTCATTCCTTAAATACCATCACTTGAACAGCTCTTGTTGCTAAAATAAAAGCAGTGTTGATTCTCTGTTGTGAAAACTCCCCCAGCCCCTCTGACGGGCACAAACCAAACCACGCCTCCTTTTACTATCATAAAAAGGTTCATTTGTAGCGATTCCAGGGTACCTGCAGCGAAAGGCACCATGGCGGCTTTGTCCCTGTCTTTATGTTAACCTGGGACTGCCACTGAAATTCAGGCACATGGAAAAGGACTAGGGAACAGCTCCCTAGGAAAATGATCCCAAAAAGGTGAAGTGGCTTAGTTTTGTTTTCTTAAGCTGACAAATAGTTTAGCTACTCTCTAAACTGAGGGAAGATTGGAGTTGAGCCAAGCTTTTCAGAAAAAAGAGGCCAGGATCAGCTTTCCTCTTTTATGCTGGCTTTTAATGCTCAGAAACAAGCTCTCTGCATTGCAGGCCTGTGTCAGTACTTTGTTAAATATAACTAGAGTTTTGAAAACACAAGCTATGCCCTCCATTCAAACACAACCACGAGTTTCTCTGCAAACACTGTCTGTTAAAAAAAGCTTAAATTTTTCATCTCTGAAGACCATTTTTATGGGAGAGTTGAGGTGCACCCCTGCAAAGTAAATAAAAAAGAAAAATTGTTCTTTTTAAAAATCGCATACATATTGCTTAATGTTTAAACAGACATTTTAGTTTGGTGCTGAAACCCTCCAAAGAGAACTCACTATTTTTAATCTTTTCATCCAGTGATAGAAACTGCCATCAGGGTCAGTGTCTGATTGTCTGTCACCTGCTTCTTAAAGCTCAGTATTGTTTCGGTAAGGGAGGAGCGACTGAGAGTGACAACTGCAATTTGCATTTTAATTTATAGCAACCAGATTCAGCATTTACTTTGAAATAAATGATTTCCATGTAGCTTTGGACACCAAACTTGCATTTTGGGGGGAAAATGGGTTAATACCTCTTAAATAACTGGTGGTCACAGCAGGTTGGACATGTCTGCAGGAGAAGGACAGTCAGTGCTGCTGACTTGCCCATTGCCTGGACACACCTGGTACCTGCTGGGGGGACAGGGAGGGCTCAGGCGAGGCTGAGTTTGGCACTTGGAAGGTGAGGGAGTCGCTGCTGTAAAGAAGGCGCTTGGTGGGGACTCCACAAGGCTCTAAAGGTCAAGAGGAAGCACCTTGGGGCCAATATTGAATGTGGCTGGCAACCAGGGTAACTAAGCCTCTAAGGGAGTTATGTGCTTACTCCGCCTGCTGCCAACAAAACTCCTGCCAACATCTTTTTGTAGCAGATGAAGTCTATTAATTCTGCATGCATACACAGCAGCAGAGAGGGTATGACATCACACTGGCCTCAATGGAACAAAACACAGACATGAGGAAGGGCAGGCGCATCCCAAAGTAGCAAGGAAGTGGATTGGCAATATTCCCAAAAAGCAAGGAGAAACATTTCAGTCCAGCGAAGGCACTGGCTGTGTGCTGGTCCCTAGGGTTGAGAAGGAGCACTGTGAGATTTTGTAAAGGGAACACAGTTTAAGGCTATCTAGAGAACAAAGGCATTTTCTCTGCTCATACTGCAATAATTTGCAGACTTCTTAACACTCTGCTTACAGAGGAGTCAGGTGCACTGATGGTGCACAGAAGTGGCAGATGGAATCCTGGTAATGATTTTTAATTACATCTTTGTGATACTTGGCATATGAATGAAATTTAGGCTTCCTGATGGTTTTATTAGATCCATAAGTGAAAAATTTACAGACTGAAGGAAAGAGCTGAAAACAAGGCTGTGAGGAGATCTATAATGAGTGATTTAATGAAGTAGTTAAATCCACTGTAGAACACAAACTGTTTTAATTGGAAACATTGGACAGTTTAATCTTTCTATCAAATGTTCAGAGGAAATCAAATACCATGTTGTATAAAAAGCAGCTGGGACACAGGGAGAATGGCCTTTATATCATTGCTCTGTAAGAGGTCAATGACAATTTTAATTGATGCTATTTCAGTTCTTGTGGTATGGTGGTAACTAGAATAGAAATATCTGAACTGCTTGTTCTTAGAAATGTGTAGACTTTATCCAGGAGAATGTTCAGCTTAGAATCAAGTACAAAGATTAGATGAAATCTACAAATACAAAAAAATGTGTGCAGTTAAAGATAATCTTGTGGGTACATCCCATTACATTAATTTCTGAAAAATATGTGGAGTGGCAACATTCACTTATTTTCAAAGACACAGCAGTGAGGCCAGATACCATTAAAATGCACCTGGTACAAAATCTGGTACACAGTTCTAGAAAAAGTTTATAAACAATAATTGCTTTAAAACCTTTTCTTGATTTTTTTTTAACTTTGCCTTTTTATGCCTCTTTCTTTGTCAGCCTGAGAACACAGCATGGTCCTACTAAATCCATCTTTGGTGTCAGTGTTGCATACCATCCCAAGTAGCAGCTAAAGGAGTGGGAATATGGGCTCAAGTGGAATAATAGCAGTATTCTCAGCTTGGTTTTGCGTTTTTCAAATACACAGAGGAAGATTGCTGGGTCCATTAGAGACAATAACAGGAAAGAGAATGTAACTAATTTTGAAGGTAGAGTATTTCTAAATTTATCTGTCAAGAGACCTACATTCATTCATTAATTTAAGAAAAAAAAAAAAAGAAAAGGAAAAAAAAAGACAAATTCTCTGGTTGGTTGGTTTTTGCTATGGGCTGAAAGATGTAGTACGGCATTGGGAGGTGGTTTTTGGCTCTGCACTAAACACCTGGAAGGTGGACTTCATGAGTCTATGACACAGGGTGTGTATCAGCCCTCAGCTTGGAGTGTTGCTCTGCACAGAGACATCTGCTGATCCTGTGCTCTTCACATAGCCCACGGTTCATGTGGGTAACTCAAACATCTTCAGCCTGAGTGCAGCCAGCCAGGGGCTGAGCTCACACCAGGCTCCAGCAGAGGGGTTCCACTGCAGCAGCCTGAATCCACACAAGCTGAGTCTCGCCCAATAGCTCGCTGCTTAACAAGCTTGGATGTGATTTTAGTGACAATTCTTTTAAATACGTAATATGAACTCTCTAGAGCTAATCTTTACCCAGGCTGGTAAAAATTAAGGGTCACTTCCCTTTTCCTAGAAGCAAATACCCCTTTGCATGATTTCACACATTTCTGGGGTTATCTTTTGAACATGTTTACCAATGTCATTAATGTGTCAAGCTGTGCTGTGTATTCTTAGAAGGAGGTTGTTCTCCTTCCACTGCAGAGCTGTGCAGAAAAGCTCCCTCTGGAGAACTGAGAGGGAGATGATTTCTCTGCCCTGCTGCATGCCCAGGAAGTGGTCCCTAATCCACAGCTCCAACCACTGCAGCAGGGCTTCACATGAGTGCTCGTGAGACTTCAAACCCTTGTGAGCACTGGGGATTATATCGATATTGGTAACTGTGTTAGGATAACACCAACTTTCTGTGTGTCCTTTGTCCCCTGCTAGCTGGGCTTCGTGTTGCTTTCCCAGACTCTTGTTATTTTGGCTCACTTGTGTTTCTCCTTTGGTCTCAGCAGTCCCTGGGTTTGTTGCTGAACTGTCACTCCTGTACACGCTCAGCAGAAATGCTGAGCTGAGCAGCTGTGTCTCTTCAACTGTACATTTCCAAGTCTGAACACCTCTTGGTTTTTCTCCCCAGCTCCATTGTGCTTTCAAGGTTTTAGGTGTGATCCTTCCAAAAAGCATTAGTCACATTAAAGGTTTAATCATAGTAATGGTTTTGCTTATTACTATTATTATACATTCAAATGTCTTTTCAGCTTTTATTTGGGAGTGGGGTTTTTTGCTTAACAGTTGATTGAGGGTGCATTCTTAGTCTACAAGAAATTTAATCTGACTAATATTCATAAATGCACAGACTCAAATTTGCTATTATTCAATAAATGAATGCATGGCTGTTTCAGAGTATTGTCTCAGGGTAGCACCTTCCTATTTTGATATCTTTGTACAACTGGAACAAGCAGAATGGAAGGTCAGGCTATGAAGTCAGTCCTGGCCATACAGAGAGCAGTGTAACAACTGCTTCTTGATTTTTTTTGCACCAGATTTTAGTTTTCTTGCCTTCAGATACCCATAAGCAACTGTATTTTACTGTAGTAACACTTAGATACACATCCCTGAGAGAAAAACTGGTCCTTAGAAATAAGTCTTGAATTAAAAGGTGAGTAGAGAAAATATAGAGTTAATTGTATATCTAAAATAACAGAACTGACTCAAACTGTAGATACATTCCATGCAGCAAGGGAACCTGAAATTAGATTTTTTTTTTCTTTTGTTTTCTGCCTCATCTGGTTTTCTGCTTGTAACGAGGGCTTTATGCCCTTTTCTTTCTTCTGTCTTCTTTTCAAATAAAACTGAATCAAACTATTAATACATTCAGTACAGCAAGGTAACCTGAAATTACACTTTTCACTGTTTCTTTGCCTCATCCATTTTTGTGCTAGAAAAGGGGATTTCTTGCCTTTTTGCTTTTGTCTTCCTGTGTTACAATTTCTGTATATTAGGCTCATGATTCATTTCATTCTTTTCTCCCAACCCTCTCATGTCTGGCCACAGGCCATTTTCCAAAACCCCAGGGATACAGATTCCATTTTGTTCTGTTTTCTTCTTTCTCCACTTGCTGCTGACTGCCTCTGCTTCACTTGTCCTTCCATTTCAAAGCTTGCTCAGCTTCTGTCCACATCTTCCATCCACAACTTCCCACCTTACCCATTAGCCATTTCAATCTCTCCTCCACATAACCATTGCTGGGGAGCCCCAAAACCCCCAGCTCCAGTGCTGGTTGCTCTGCCAGAGAAAATGGCTTTATTCAGGTACATGGACAGGAACTGCCAGCTGTTCTCCATGCTGGCTCTGTTAGGTGGCCAGGATTTTTGGGAGAGCAGCACGTAGCTTATGGCAAGGCCAGAGTTTCTGTGTGGCAGCACTGAGAACACAAATACATGCAGGAATCATGTGGGTTCCTTATCCAGGCATTGCCAAACCCCAAACCCGCCTATCTTGTCCAATCCCATGTGATGTTGCCCCGAGTGACAGAGCTACAAACACATATATCCCACACATCTGTGTGCTGCCAAGGCTCAGAGAGGATTTTAGACCAAACCAGTCCTGTGCCAACATGACACCAGAACAAATGGAAATTAAATTGTCCTTTGCATCATGGCATTAACTTCATGGGCAGAACGATTCCTCTAAAGTTTGCCAGTGTGGGTTACCAGGGTGGGCAGTGCTCCCAGCTGACGTGTCTGGTCTGGCTGCCAAGTGGGGAGAAATCTGATTGGGAAAGATTTGAAAAAGCCCACGGTGGCAGAAGGTATTTATAGCCCAGCCACAGCGTCAGGGGCTGCCTTCGGCACTGTGGGCTCGTGGTGCTGCGCTCTGTAAATCGCAGATTATGGGGGCTTTGCCTTAGGAGCTTACAGCTGAGGAGGGCTCACAGGACTGTGTGCCATTGCCTGTCAGACAACAGATAGTGCCTGGATATGGAGCTAAACCTAGTATTATGGGATGTTATTTTGAGGTCTCTTTTATTTTCTCAATCCACGTATATCTTTCCTTACTTGTTCTATACCTGTCTTTCAAATCCCCGCAAATCCCAAACACCTGCAAGAGAAAACAACTACCCAAGAATGGGAAGTGGCAAAGCTGACTGCTCTTTTTCCACTGACCCTTTTGGTTTGTTGTTGCCTCAGTTTTCCAAAACACCCCTACGCAACACATCTTTCATCCACCTGTTGTATTGTGCTTTATGAACTGTGTGTAGGCTGAACTGACTTCGTAACGTGCCAGTGTTGTGTAACACACTGAGCCTTGGTACTTGACTGGGGAGCCTGTGCTCTCCAGAGGGTAAACTGAACCTAATTAGTGTCCAACAGCCAGTCTGATAGATTTGGCTTTTTTGCTTCACATTTTGGATATGCATTTATCCATCCATCCATATATATGCCACATACCACTATAAATGCAAAAATACTTAGATTGAAGGAATATCTATAATTTGAACTAAAATTTCTAAGCAGAGAGGAAAAAAATCCCTAACACAATATGTTAAAACTTACATATTAGTAGGAATGCAATAAAAGTTTAAATATCATCCAGTTGCCATGAAATGATCTAAAACTGAACCAATGTATCATATACTGTGTATTTATATGGTGGCACCTGATTTCATTGTCAAAGTAGTTTAAATAGCTCTTGCTATTTCTGAAAAATATGAGCGATGATATCCCATGCTATTTTTAGGAATAATATGTTTATCTTTATTTAGTTGCACTTAGATGGATGCTATATGGAGGAGTAAGAATTACCCAGTCCTGGGCTGTTTTAGTCTGGGGGAACTAAATTTAATGGTTTGAGATGGTGCCAGCGCTGATCTTTCTGTTTTGTGGGCCAGCAGCTGGAGGTCTGGTCCGATTTGGAATCTCTTTTTGTTTGCTCCCAGCTGTCTTCCCCCTTATCCCATAGCGGGATATATAAATTACTTTTACAAGTTCAGCATTCTGGAGCAGTCAGAGAAGTGGATTTTACAGGGGAAAAAAATCCTCAGATGAGGGAAAAGAGGCTGATTCTCCCAAGGCAGTAACCATCACCTGTCTCACGGAAAAACCAGGATGGAATATTACACTTAATTAATATAAAAACCATATACTTTGTGGTGCCTTACAATTGTTCTTTTTCTTATACTCTTGAAGAAAAAGAAAGGACATTTTGCTTCAAAGAAGAATTCAGTGCAACAATTGAACATCGGTATGAACTTCTAAGCTATAAGAATGGCTAAACCAGGTCAGATGAGCAGAACATGAGGGCAGTGATCTGCTTGAGGGGGTTTGGCTGCAAGTGGACTGAATTTGAAGATTCTGTGAGACAAGAGTAGAAGGTAAACATGACACTCCCATAAGTACTGCAAAGATACCACATGAGTAATCAGAGGTACATTTGACCATCACATCAGTGACATGAGCACCCTGAAGTATCAAGAAACTGACTAAATATAATCTGGGATCACCACTTATTGAGCAAAATGGAGGAATTTTTAGATGTAACTAATAGGAGCAAGGAGGTTGTCTTCTCACCATCCAAGGAATGTATTTGAAATGCCAATCAATAGGCCTTTGTTTTAAGTCTGTGCTTTTTTACTGGGATACCTACAAAACAGTTCTACACTGTAAGAAATACAGTGTGCTGAAAGAACAAATAAAATTGACATGAATTCAGTGGCAGCCTAAAAGGGTTCACATGTCTGTTTACCTTGTTCCTCTTCCAGATTACAGTCTAGGTAAAAAACTGCTGCTGGTGTAGTGTCCAAAGACTGCTCAGGGAGATTGGCTTTACAGCCCACTGCAGAGTTGAAGAATTATATGATTATGTGATTTTCACTTCCCTGGAAGTGTTCAAGGCCTGGTTGGTTTTGGAGTAACTTGTTCTAGTGAAAGGTAACCCTGGCCATGGAATGGGGAGGGAGGAATAAAATGGTCTTGAATGTCCCTTCCAGCCCAAATCATTTTATAGTTCCATGATCTCATTCTTTTAAGCAACTGTTTTAAGCAACATTTCCAAGAATTCTGTTGAATCAATTTAGTTGGACAACTCTCAAAGTGTGCTGTTCTAAATTCTGATTTTATTTTCAAAAACTTCAAGTGGATAAAATTGAATGAGAAACAAATAACATACAACTAGCTGCCTCTAAAGCCAAACTGATTGTTTTTTTTCAATTTACCCAGACATTTCTACCCAGGATATGGTCAAATTATTTCCAGGCTCATATATTAAAAATTACACTGTTTAGCAATCTGACTCTACCTGATGGAATAAATCCAGTAAGTTTTAGCTAACAGCCTGTGCTGAAGTGGTAATTTGAGCAGATGTTACATGTCATTCAAGTAGTTAGTCTTTACTGAAATATGTGAGTTTTTCACAAGTTACAATGAGAAGAGTAAAAACTATATTTGCACTGAAAAAAAATTGCCTTGAAAATAGTTTAGAGTAAGGGATACCTGCCAAACATCATGCTCTAGAACTGAAGAACTTTAGTTTTCTTTAAGAAATAACGTAGCCCTATGCCCCTTCTTTTCCATGTGCTGTTTTCTCAGTATCTTTTCCTTTAATTTCTACTCCTTTTCACAGGATATATCAGAAAGAATTTAGCCTACAAGATTCCATTTTTTCCCTTGCCAACACCGTGGTTGCACATAGGTAGTCCTTCACCACTGGCATGACTCACCTAAAATATATCCCTATCTACACCAGTGAGAAACTAGTTCCAAAACCAGTAAAACAAGGAAATTCAGGTTTCCTATGGCTCTAGGTCTTACATTGTTTGCATCTCTATCTTGGAATGTCTTCAGTCATTTTCACATCTCTCATCCTCCTTTTTGGTTTTGCCATCTGAGTAAATGACAGATAGGCTTGTAAAACCTACTTATATATACACCAGTGGAATGGGGAGCCAGCAGGTTCTCCTGGCTCCCTCTGCACAGGAGAGCTCAACAGCTCTCTTTAATTTAGCCAACTGCTGGTTTCTACAAAACTATCAGGAGTTTAATATCCTTGCATCTTCTGCCACTACCATAGTTAACTGAAATTGTCCAAAGTGTTCAAAAGCTGGAATATTTTATCTGGGGAAGGGTGAGGGAGGTAAAGGGCTTCAGTGTATGACCAGCTGGACGTGCTACTGAGAAACCAGGGAAGTCATGTTAGACATTTCTTAGCTGTCCTATCTTTGACCCAGATAAAAGGAAGAGCTCCCTAAATACTCTAAGAAAGAAGTCTCAGTCCTGGTGGTGTTTTCCAAAGCTGCCCTACATTCCATCCCCGGAAGTCAGAAATGCTCTGTGGCCCCAAGCACCACCAAGAGCCAGGTGAAGACTCCAGCTGCTGTAGCCTGCTAAAGGCAGTTGCAAGGCACAAGTGGTTAAGAAGTGAGCAAAATTCTGGAAAGTTGCAGCTCTTCCTTTCAAATATGAGTTCAGATCAGTGCTGCTGCTCCCTCTGCACACTTTGCTTGTATAGTTAAGTTTCCTAATTCCAGTAGTGATGCCATCAGCCTTCTCTATAGTAATGGTGAAAATGTTGCCCCCATCAATCTGTTTTCTTCTCAGGCACATTTGGCAGCCAAGGGAATAACCCTGAATGTTGGTTACCAGGCTGTTTCTTTCCTAAGTGGGTCAATATCAATGCTGAGAAAGAGCAAAAATTGATATCTATTATAAATTTTTTACACTTTTCCCTTTACAAAGCAAACCAGTTTAAATTCCAATTTATTATAACTGTAATAAATCCTTAAGTTTTTAAAAAACTCTTAAAATAATGTTGGTAAAATGCCATGATTTCAGAGTGCTCATTCTTGCTGTTTTAAGTTCTAGTCACTGAGTGAGCGCATTACTAGCTCAGTACCTGGAGTCAGAATGTGGAGGCAATTTAAAATAAAAATTAGGAGGGGAAACATGAATTAGAAAAAGTGGTTGATACTACCTGGAGCTTTTTGCAAGAGGCATTAATACAGAATGGATTTTTGGTGTCTAGGTCCACTGGAGATGATGGTTCTTATGTTCCTCATGAGTGAGAAGTATTATGGCCAGACTGGTAAGTGAATAATTTAATTGTATTTCTTAAAAGTCTGAAGGGCTGACAATTAGTAACATTTAACCTAATGTCAGGAATTACCTGTACTCTGAGAATTAGAAAATTCTGAGGGGGTCAGTAAGACCTAAAATTAACTGTATTATCCTTTAAGTAAGACCTAAGTGGTTCTTTCTGAGAAAAAGAGTGATCAGACTGAATTCCCATTAACAGTGGATCCCTGTGCAGCTTTAGTGAGGTGAATTTTTCATGCCATAGTCTCATTTGCTGGAGAGCATTGTCGCTGTTTTGGTTCCCTTCAAATGCTATGTATTTTAATGATGAACAAATGTGTTCTTGTTCACTGTGGTTACATCATTTTAATGCCATGCATCAGCTTTAGTCCCTTTGAATAAGAGCTGACAGAGACCAAGAAGAAATTACCTGGACATAGGAATTTAAAGCTACAGCTAATGGCAACTTTTCACTGGTGGCACTTGATGTCTTTTAGAGTTGTCTTGAAACTGCTCCTGTTCATGCAGTTGGATGGGCTCAGCACCTGGCTGGCTGAAGGAAGTTCTAAAGGGTGTGTTGTGACAGGTCTGAGTCAGAACACTGGATATTGACATGGTTAGTAGGACATATACTGTAGAAATGGATGCGTTTGATTCCAATCAAACAATTCCAGAATAATAAGTGCCTGGAACACTAAAGAATATAACACATTAGGAAAGTTATCATCAAGAAAATGTTATTTATAGCAGAGGCAGGCCCCACAGAAGATTCTGATAAAGCCCAGACTGGCTCAGTTACCATCAAGAGATGGAAATCCCTTTGTTCTATTGTTTTCACACTTTCCCCCCTCCATATGCTGCATTTGTATTAATAAACTAAGCAGTGATTTTATCACAATATCCCACTGCTGATCTTGAAAAGAAGTGCAGCAGGTGTTCAAGCAAAGACAAACCTGTGAGGCAAATCTGCTCAATTCAGCACTGGCATAATCTGAAAAAAAAGAATTGCAGAGTTTTATCCTTCCAGAGATAAAGACATTATGTCTGAAACCTGGGGATTGTCTCTAAAGCTTAAAAGGAGGGACAGAAATCCAGCCACCCTCGCAATTTTAAATCCATCTTTTAAAATCACTATCTGAGACCAAATGTAGGGATTTTTTCTGTTGGATCCTGCTGTGAAGTGACAGTACTGCATTTGTCCTATCACCATTATTATCTTAGTCTATGATCTGCTGTGATATCATATTACTTCTGTGTAAGATCAAGCAGAAGGTCAGAGTGGACTGAGAAAAGCCCACCAGTATATAACCATTGGCAGCACTGCTGTGGGAATTCAGAAAGATCCTTCCCTACTGGGGTTTCTCTCATGAAATGCTTTCCTTCCTAACTTTGCTATAGGAAAACAGCTCATGAGAACTAAGTTTTCACTGAGTTTTAGGTAAATAAATAGCTGAATAACTGCAAAATACTTCTACTTGTAGAAATTCTTCCTAGAAGAATTGTAAAATACTTTTCTAAAGAGCTAAAATTTGGGGTGTTTTGCAATATAGTTTCAATACTACAGAGCTCTGTTTTCCTCTCACTTGTTAATTTAACTTGCTCAGGGAATCTGGAACTCCCTTCCTGTTTCCCTTCAAGATCTTTAGTTACTTCCTGTCTCTAAATAAAAACTCCTTTCATTTGTCCTTAATTGATCATAGATACTCTTCCAAGTATTCTGATAAAACCAGCCAATTTATATATAGGTTTTTCCTTCTTGTGGATGACCAAAAATCCCCGTAGTTAAATGTGTTAAAATTAGTTTCAGCACCATGTCTACACTCAGAATTTGACTAAATTTTAAAGGTACGTTGTTGCCTTTGGTTATATTATAATGGAATTTTTAAAATCCATTTTCTTGTTTAACCAAGAGATGCAAAAAGTAGATTTGCTGGTGAAATTATAGAGATCTTATTCAATCAAAGTATTTTATTTGCTATGCCTCCATTCTGCTGCTGCTGTAGCATCCCTTATATCGCTGTAAAAGGGGCTGACTTGAAAATATAAATGGATCATTTGTCAATGAACACCCAAAATATTAGGGGCAAAGAATGACATCAAAAGACCTCACAGTTTGTCAACGGCTTATTCACCTGCTGGAAACATTTGTCTCCATCAGAATAACAATGTTACCATCACTGTGTTTATAAAAATACTTTGCACATTTGTTCTGGTAATTTCTGGTAGTGATAGGGAATATTGATGTCTTTGTTCATTCTTGAAAAAAAAATCTCATCTGGAATTTTCTGTGCCTGATCTGAGACTGGATTGAGTACAGGGAAAGGCTGCTTGGAGGAGCAAAGGGAAGGGTGGCAGCACAGCTTCTCCAGTGTTAGCTTTGGAAAGCAAGCGCTGGGCAAAGTGTATTCTTAGGAATCAAAATTTAGAGAAAATAACAATTTAAAGGGAAAAGTGGTAAGAGGATGTACCTTGGCCTTGAGCAAATTAGGCTTGGAAGCTGGAAGGTCTCTTGTTATTTAGAAAAGGGGGTATCTTAGAATGGCCTTCACAATAGTAATAGCAGCAACACATATTTGGGTTCAGACTGTTCATGCAAAGAATACGATATGTAAGAGCAAGAGCAAGAGAGGACTCAGTGCTGGGACCCCTTGGAGCCCCTCCATTCACTTGTTGCCATCCCATTTTTCAGACAGTGAATGAAGCTGGTGACTGAAGCCCAGTTTCCAGCCAGAAACTCTTCCCTCTGCAGTGTGCGATGCAGCTGCCCCTCAGCCCCTCATTGTGCTCAGGTCACTGAACTGATCCCACTCAGGAGCTTCTCCTGCTCCAGGCTGTCAGGCACTGCTTAATGGGACAGCTCATGGAACATCCATCTTGGCATCTATTGCACCCTACAGGCAGAAGGGAAGTGCCAGGAGAGTTGCTTCTTTTCCCTGACTTCTCGTGTCTCACTGAACTGGCAACTACTTGCTCTGAGTGTTTCCATGAACTAATCTCTTTATACGGGCATATGTGGGAGAATAAATCATCTGTGGGTTAAAAACCCATAATAATGTTGGAGTAGTGTTAAATATAGAATTATAAGACCTTTTGGTCTTATTGAGGCAGCTGTGTGGGTAGAAATAGCATCCAAATAGAAGCTATTTTAGTTAAATTAAGTGTTACCCTAAGGGCTTTGGCCAATGTTCCATCTCTGAGCAGAAAGCTGGAGACCACACCAGAGTCTAACACGAGGCAGGTGCCAAGTTTTCTTCTGCTCTCCCTCTCCTCTACCTCTTTCCATTCCTTTCTTCTTTCTCTTTCCTCTTTCCTTAAATTTCTTCTTTCCTTTTCCTTCCCTCCTTTCTTCTATTTCCTTTCTCTTACTCCTTTTTCCTTTCATTTTTTCCTCTTTCCTTCTCCACTTCCCCCCTTTCCTTTCCCTTCCCTTCCTTTTTTCTCTTTCCTCTTTTCTTTCCTCCCTTTTCCCTCTTTCCCTCTTTCCTCCCCTTTCCCTCTTCACTTCCCTGTCTCCTTTTTCCTTTCATTTTTCTCCTTTCATTTTTCTTTTCCTTCCCATTCTTTCCAGCAAAAGTTGCACAATTTAAATTCATACTCTAATGAGATCTGTTCATGGGGCTGCCTTACACTAGCACGGGTGGTTAAACAAGTTTGTCTCTTCTGACAGTGTCTCCTCTCTGTTTTTTTTCAGACACGGGAAGGCTTTTGCATCATGTTTTGGTTAAAACTTCCATTGCCATCGGAGGAAGGCGCTGGCCGACTCCACTTCCCGCCCCAGGGGGATGTGCCTGCGGTGATCGGCGCGATGCCCAAGGAACAGGATCGGGACAGCGCCTCACCCTTCCCCGGCCCTACAGTGCGGCGGCGCCCGGGATGCCTCGGGATCCTTCGGTCGCATCCAGGGTGAGAGAAGCCGGGCTAGGGCGGATCGGTGCCCTGCGCCATCCCCTTCTTTTTCTGGAAATCGCTGGGGGTTTCTGGCCGCAGCTTAAAACAAACAAACAAATTAAAAAAAAAAAAAAAAAAAAAAAAAAAAAAAAAAAAAAAAAAAAA